>CAAKHB010000276.1:5954-13454 GCA_901007665.1 Aeoliscus strigatus | reverse complement strand
ACGTCACATTGTGAGAAGCTCGTAGTTTCTTCCTTTGGTCCACGTGTCCCGCATTCTGAGGAGCACGTCCATCTTCTTGACATCTCCGTGGCAACGGACGAACCCTGGTCTGTGTGTGTGTGTGTGGTTCAGCTGTGAATCAGGACGACTGATGACGATGATCGGTTGGTCAAAGTAAGAAGACGGTTTCAGGCGACGTGAGCAGGAGAACGTCGCGAGTAAAAGTCCGAAGAAAACATGAACTTGGTAACTTCTGCTTTGGCTCCACACGTGGGCGCGTTCTTTTTCTGTGGGAGATGTGTCTTTAAATCCTGAGTCACACAAGGTGCTCGGGTCACGTGTGTGTTCAAGTGAAGGAGCACGACAAACAAACATACAAAGACAAAACGTTGCAGATGGTGGTTTTCTTTCTCGCTCTGATGTGGACGAAGCATCGGGGGCGTCAGACGTGTCTGACAATGACTGGGACTGACGTCAAAGGACGAGCTGAAGTTTCACGTATGAGGCGTGAAAGCATGACACTGTGTGTGTGTGTGTGTGTGTGTGTGGGTCTGTCATCAACAGTTGGTGGTCAACACACACACACTCAGACAAATTGTCTGAGTCCCTTTCCACGTCGTCAGATTTATTTCTAACGATCATCAGCTCGACGATCGTTTGATCGTCCTGTCAGCTGACCACCTTTCACATTGTCATGGATATTTGTGTCAGGAGCAGATGACAAACACGCGTCCAGGAGTCACGACGACCATCTCACCTCATGTGAGTGAAATCGTCTCGACTCACAACATCATGAGAGTGAATGAACCAGTGAATGAACTGAAACTGATTGAGTGAGTGAAATCTGGTTTGTTTGGACGTGTCTGGGTCTGCGGGAAAACACCACTCGCCGGCCTTATTCTCTTATTCTTCCCCACAGAACCCAGCAGCAGCTCCGTGGAAACATCTGCCAGCATGTGGAGACGTGTTCAAACGTGTGTGTGTGTGTGTGTGTGTGTGTGTGTGTGTGTGTGTGTGGTGGGCTGAGGGTGACGTTGGCTGCGGCTCCTCTGACCACACAGCTTCCTGTTTCTTTGGCCTTTGCTGTTTTGTCATAAAAGATTCACTTCCGTCATTTCCACTGAAGCAGCGTTGTAGTCAGTTTACTGGAAGTGGTTTTTCTTTTGTAAACACGATGGGTGGAAAGATGCACGAGTTTTTGACCTGAAGGCGGAAATGATGTCAGCAGATACAGAAACAAACAAATACAACTAATATACAGTATATGAATTATTCCGTGTCTAATCAGAACCTGACCTGATACAATCTGTACAGTCTGACAGAACAGAGCAGCAGTATGTTATTTTATTTTCTTGAATAGGCTCGACTACATTTCCCGTTGGAGCGGATCAGTTTCAGTGAAACCAAATAAAAACTGCTCAGTGTTGTCAAATATCACATTTAACAGCTGAATCTCGAATCTCAGGTCATTAATATAAAATATAAAACCTTTGACATTGAAACCTCTATATCAATATACATAAATCATAATAATTACAACCTTAGCTGAAATTACCTTTTTTCTTGCCCTGTTCTGATGAATCGACCTGTTGAACTTTTTTTGTTTTACTGTGAACTTTACTAAAAACTTTCAGAAACTATGAGGACACATCAGACATAAATATTTACAGTTCAACTTGGCCCTCCTTCTACTTCCAGCGAATTCTACAGGTTCCACATGACGTGTGTTTACTTCACTCTGACGCAGGTTGTGTTACTTGTTCTAGTTTTGTTGTGCGTATTTTAGGATTTGACATTTGTAAAAAGAAAAAAAAAAAATCCCCCTGTGGTGAATCCTGGTGATTTCATGAAAGTCCCTGCAGCGGTAGCCTCAGTCACATTTAATAATGTGTGTGTGTGTGTGTGTGTGTGTGTGTGTGTTTGTCTGCCAGGACCACAACCTGGACTGGTTTCCTCGCATGCGGGCCATGTCTCTGGTCAGCAGTGATGCGGACGGCGAGCAGAACGAGATCAGGAACCTGCAGGAGAAGCTGGAATCCACCATGAAGCTGGTGTCCAACCTGTCGGGTCAGCTGACCGAGCTCAAAGAGCAGGTGTGTGTGTGTGTGTGTGGGTTAATGAGTGTGTGTGTGGTTGCAGTTTAAACACTTGGAGATGGCACGTGTGAAACAGCAGAATCTGCTGTTTCCAACCATCGGTGGTTGCACTGGACACGGTCAGAAGGTTCGACCTGATCCGATCGTCTGTTGTTTTCTCTTAGATAAAAATAAAGCGTCTCTTACCCTGGAAATGAGAAGTGTGTGTGTGTGTGTGTGTGTGTGTGTGAGTGAGGAAGTGACTCCGTGACCCAGACAGAGGAAATGGTTTGATGCTCTGAGGAGACGAGTCACATTCAGTTCAGTTTCTGATCCAGTGTCGCTTTTAACAGGAGCGACCTCAAATCACACACGAGTTCTCGAGGAGTTTCCTTCATTCGCTTTTCCACAGAAAATCAGCTTCGTAAGACAGTTTCAGTTTTCATAATTTGTTTCTACAATCCTGAGATTTGTCTGATTTCAGCTGGAACCTGAGACTGGTTTGGACAGAAGTTATTGGATAACAATCTCTGACCATCTCAGATACTTTGGCAGTTTTATACATACACAGCCTTTCATGCACAGCCTGCGTTTCCATAGGAAACAATGGAAACATCCAGTTTAAAAAGAAAATAAACCCAAATAGAACGAAAACAAAAGCTCAGACCTCCTCCAATCAGCTCGTTTCCACCCATTATTACCATCCTACATTCATTGATCTCCTCTAATCAATTTATTGATCATCAAACATGACTTTGTCACTAATAGTTATGGAAGAGATCATTAGACACCTTGTTACACTAATCATGACCTCTCAGCTCTGTTTTGTCTTTTTTGTCGTTTCTCATTTTCAACCCTCGTCTCTGGGTGGGCTCCAACCCCCGACCTTTGTGTTAACAGACAGACCCACTAACCACTGGTCCACAGAGACAGTCCAGAGTTCTAGACACAGATGATGAAAATGTCCCTGACTGACAATGAGGAAGAATCCTTCAACAGATTCCTGGATCCAGAAGGTTCCAGAACACGACCGACATTTAATGACCTGGTCCATGATCAGCATTTACTGAACATTTAATTCAAATATGTTCAGAACGTTCTTTGTTGTTTTAATAGATAAACACAGACAAAAACAGAACCTGGTGGAGGTAATGAACATTTGAGAAAAACAAAAGTAAAAACATCCACTGAATTAAAGTATAAGAGTTGAACCGAGGGTTGAGGGGATAAAACATTTATGTGGATTCTATCGACTCACACTCGTGAGCTCCAGTGTGAACGTGCAGAATGTGTGTGTGTGTGTGTGTGTCTCAGTGTGTGCGCGTGTGTGTGCGCGTGTGAATGTCAGTGACAGTTTCACTGACGTTGTTTTCTGTGACCGACTTTCATTGTTGCTGGTTGGTTTCTGTGTCGGCATCTGTGTGCCATCACTCAGCTGATCAGAGAACCAGAACCAGAACCAGAACCAGAACCTGAACCGGGTATTCTCTCTGCTCCTCAGATGACAGAACAGAGGAAGCAGAAGCAGCGGATCGGCCTGCTCGGACATCCCCAGCACCTCAACGTCAACCCGCAGCAGCCTGCATGAGGTCACCACGCCGCATACGTGTGTGTTGTGAGTGAGAGAGTGTGTATGTGTGTGTACGTGTGTGTGTGTGTGTGTCGCTAACAGGCTCCACGTTCTCGGACGTCCAGTTGCATTCGGTGCCAAATGTCTGTGAGTCGACGTGAAACTGGGTTTTTCACTTCTTGGCCTTCGCTGGTCGTACTTGAAAATGCAGTCAGAGGGAATCGAACCCGTTTCTTTCTTTCATCTCTCATGTGTTTCTAGCAGAACAAGCAGTATTACTTTGTCCTTTTTCTGTGTGCAATACCTGAACTGAAATATGCAACCTGATGGTGTTTCAGAAATGTCTTATTGGAAGGTTTGGGCCATTTTTAATTTAATTTATTTATATTTAATAAGTTAAATTGAATAATATAAATAAGTTATATTTTTAATTTAATTTATTTATATACAATAAATTAAATGAAAAATATTTCTGGTTTTAATGTATTTACTATGTCACTAGATAAAATAGGAAGTCTTTTGTTCTTGACTTACTCAGATGTAGAGATGATATTTAAGAAGCTGCTCTTTTAGTTTTCTGTTCCAGGAGTAGTATACTATGTATATTATGTATGCACCCGTGTAAATCTATGTGCATTTTCAACGCAACTTATTTAATGCTAAACTTGTTCTCTATTATTTAAAATATCTGTCAGACGTCAGATTTCCTGCAGAACTTCCTGTCTGATTCATCACGTTTGTTTCACGCTTCATCTGTTTTTTATTACTGTGTCTTCAAGGTTGTTGCTTTGCTTTTGTATAGAAAATGAGAGAAATGTTAATTAAATGAATGTTAAGCCGAAATAATTGTAAGAACTGTCGATTTGTATATTAAAGTAGAATTATTTATTAAACTTGATGTAATTATCCTTTAGTTTGCACACTCTTGTTTTTATCTTTCATTTCTAGCGTCATTGATAGTTGATGAGTCGCCGTGGAGACGTGTCCTCATGGCAGAGAACCGACTGTATTCTGGAACGTTCTTCAGTTAAAGCTCAGTGACTTTCCTGTTTTACACAAATACTTTGCAGTCTTACTAGTAGTAGTAAGTAGTATTGTTCAACCAGTTCTAATGGACCCTGCAGCTAATTTACCTGTAAATTAAACCTGCGTGGCATCACATCAGTAAACAAAAGAACAAGTACTGTACAAGTATATTCATGTTTTTTTTTATTAAAAAAAATATAGAAAAAAACATTAACATTATTATTTGCAGAAATTGTTCACATGTAACTGAAATTGTAAATAATTAAAAGTAATTTAATGGCACGTTTGTTTCCAGTAAGTGATGACACTTTCTAATTAAATTACACGTACATGTGCATCTGCAGGTCAGAAATAGGTGTGTGTGTGTGTGTGTGTGTGTGTGTGTGTGTGTGTGTGTGTGTGTGTGTGTGTGTGTGTGTTATTTATTAACTATTATTGATATACATGTAATAATTAATAAAGCTCTCCCACCCGTGTATGTTTACTGATCGTTACATCATAGTACACGGATCATATCTGCACGTGTGAAAAATGATCCTATCAGTTTTTGTATTTTTTTTTTTTTTTAAATTAAAAATCATATTTTCCAGTGTTCGATCGTAGTCGTGTTCCAGTCAATATTTGCTCCATTTACGACCAAAGACTTTTTCCAGTCTTCAGTCAATATGAGCCTTCGATCCTCAGATTATTGTCTCGTGTGTTTGTTGATCTTCTTTCCGGTGTAAACACGAACATTGTGTCCCGGGAGCCTGCGCGTGGTGGAACACGGGACCGTGTGCGTACGTGTCTGTGTGTGCGTGCGTGTGTGTGTGTGTGTGTGTGTGTGTGTGTGAGAGAGAGAGAGAGAGAGAGAGAGAGAGAGAGCGACGGGGAGGGGTGGGAGGGGCTGAGCGCGCCGGTCGACACGTGAGCCTCATGTGACCGCTCGCGCTCTGTCTCGGGTCTGGGCGGTCGCGGCGTCAGATCGCGGCAGCTCTCACACATGTTCGGACGCGACTGGCGGCTCTCGGCGGAGGATTCTACCGGAAACACGGTCCAGGGTGTGTGCGAGGTTCCGGTCCGGACCGGAGGAGCCATGGACGGACTGAGGACGCATCCCGGGCCCAAACACGCGGCGGTGGATCCCGCGGACCTTCAGGACGTTCAGGGGTAAAGACAACTTGTGGTCTTCAGGATTTAGTCCGACCCGCGTCTTCTCTGATGTTACATGGCGTTCCTGTGTCACAGGATGGATTTCTCAGCCTACGTGTACAAATCCAGGAGGGGGGTGAAGCGAGGCGACGACACCAAGGTGAGTTCAGCACTGGACGAGTTGAAAATCACTGTTCGATTCCCAACCGGCAGCTGGAGACTGAGGTGGCACCGAGCATGTGTCCTGGTCGGTCGGTCGGTGTTCCAGACGTTTATCTCAGTGTGTCTCTTTTGTGTAGCTGGTGTTACATTTCATTTCATTGTGTTGTGTTTTATTTTATTACTCTCGTGTATTTTACTTGTTGCACTACTTGTCTTTCACCAGCAGGCGCACCGCTCCAGTTGTCCTCGGAGAATTTGTTGTGTAACGTCAATAAACCGATGTATAATTGTCATCCTAATCTCCCCAGGACACGCACAAGCTGCCGCACCGACTCATTGAGAAGAAGAGACGTGACCGGATCAATGAATGTATCTCTCAGCTGAAGGATCTTCTGCCAGAACATCTGAAGCTCACGGTGAGTTCCACCGCCAGCACAGCTTCACTTAGAGTCCAGATGTAGAGGAAAATGGAGTTTGGACAAACTGTCAGGAGGATTCAGACGTGGGAGATGTTTGGTTCAGGTCTGCGTGCCGTCGGCTGCCGGAGGTTTTGTCCTCTGCTCGGCTGCCGACCGTGTTACATAAGAAAGATCAACATGCTTATCGGAGGTCTTCCTGTTTTAGACGCTGGGTCATCTGGAGAAAGCCGTGGTGCTGGAACTCACGCTCAAGCATGTGAAAGCCCTCAGCGCCCTCCTGGACCAGCAGCAGCAGCAGATCCTGGAGCTCCAGAAGGACCAGAGCATCATCAGTACGTAGTGTTTGCTGACGTCCGAATCTCCTGCAGAAGGAAAGCGTTGTCAAACAAACTTTTCTGTCTGTGAACGTCCCCAGCTGATCATGGCGACGGCGCGGAGAGCGACGAGGAGATGTTCCGCTCAGGTTTCCACATGTGCGCCAAAGAGGTCCTCCACTATCTGTCGGGCCAGGACAGCCGCCGGCACCTGACGCCGTCGCACGTCATCGGCCACATCCACAAGGTGGCTGCCGAGGTGCTGCAGCGCCGGAGCGGCCGACCCACGGTGGACTCGGACCGTCCAGGCTCAGAGGACCCAAAGGAACCGGCGCCGCGGCAGCGAGCCAGCGAGGGCCCGGCCAAGAACTGCGTGCCCGTCATTCAGAGGACTTACCCACACGGGACGAGCGAGCAGAGCGGCAGCGACACGGACACTGACAGCGGCTACGGCGGCGAGCACGACAAGCCCAAAGCCCCCTGGGCGGGAGGTGACGGCCAGCGGAAACACGCCGCCTGCGACCGGACGGCCGTCAAACACGAGGGGGACGAGCCGCTGGCCAAGAAGTCCAGGTGTGACTCCTCGGGGGACGAGCCCGTCTCCGGTACGTCCACAGGAGGCGGCTTCACCGGTTTCCCCGCCAACCAGCACCCGTTCTGTCTCCCCTTCTACCTCCTCCCCCCCACTGCTGCCGCCGCCGCCGCCGCGTACCTGCCCATGCTGGAGAAGTACTGGTATCCTGGGGGGTTGCCGGTTATGTACCCGGGCGTGAGCAGCTTGCCTGCAGACACCCCCCCCCCCC
>CAAKHB010000275.1:0-10444 GCA_901007665.1 Aeoliscus strigatus | reverse complement strand
GCGCCTTCCTGTGGGTTCAGAACACCCAGCTGACGGGCACCCACTGCTGCTCTGTTACCAGCTTCTCCAGCGCCGAGCGTAGACTCCGGAAAGCCACTTCCAGGCCGTCGTTTACAATGCAGAGGTCAAAGTAATGTCCGTAGGCGCGTTTGATGCGCTCGCTCTCGTCCACCGTGCGCTTCAGCTCAGAGTCCTGCAAGCGGGACGCACGAAGATCAGCATGTGTGACTCACACCTGGGGGTTGCGTTCCGTCGCGCACTCACCGTCAGCTGTTTTGTGATTACTCCTGACTCGATTGCCGATCTGTTCATGGCTTTGAGAACCTCGAAATCTGGAGCTTCGATGAACACGACGTAGGGCAAGAACTCTGACGTCCGCAGGACTTTAAGAGCCTGCACAGAAAACAGACACACAACTGCAGATCGCCCCATCACTGCATCAATGTTATGTCCTTTAAAACAGTCCAGCATTAGCACTGGTTTGATTTAATGAATGCGTTCCATTTCTATCCTGTCAGGAAGTATCATCTGTCAGTATAAAGTGTGTGTTTACTGTTCTTGTATCATTAGGTCCTTTATGTGTCAGTGGTGTAGGATACAACACAACGGGATTACTAAGTATCAAATTATGATGTGATGATAGTGGAACAACAAACAAACATCTCTGTTTTGACTCTGGCCTACGACATGTTAAGTTACGACGTTGGATATCCACTGTAATATTCTTCCAGCGGTTTGTAGTCACTCACCGACCTGTGAAAACATAATGAATGGACGAAGCTGAGCGCGCTGCTTGTACCTGTGGGTTGACGTCCAGGATGCAGATCTTCCCGGTTTCTGTCACCTCGTGTATGGAGTTGATCTTCGTACCGTATAAGTTCCCATCGTACTCGCCATGCTCCAGGAAGCGACCGTTTTTAATGTCGCACTCCATTTCGTTCCGGGTCATGAAGGAGTACATCTGCCCGTCTCTCTCATCCACCTTTGGTTTTCTGGAGGTGACTGGGGACAGAGGTCAGATGAAAGAGCAGGTCACTGTTTACCTGAGGGCAAAGACGTCGTACTGATGAACCAATATGATGAGATCACTTGTAGGGACGGAACGGTTCATGAAGAAATTCATCCTGTTCGGTTCGCTGTGCCGTTCAGATCAGAGCATGTGAAATAAATGTGTGACAGACATAGAGGTCCGGAGCTGGAGGACGTTGCAGCAGCAGCGTTTCAGTCCTATGTGCTGAACAACAGTGACAGAAACACCTGTATCTAATGGTAGCAGAAAAACCTGCATCTAATGGTAGCAGAAACACCTGCATCTAATGCTAGCAGAAACACCTGCATCTAATGCTAACAGAAACACCTGCATCTAATGCTAGCAGAAACACCTGTATCTAATGCTAACAGAAACACCTGCATCTAATGCTAGCAGAAACACCTGCATCTAATGCTAGCAGAAACACCTGCATCTAATGCTAGCAGAAACACCTGCATCTAATGCTAACAGAAACACCTGCATCTAATGGTAGCAGAAACACCTGCATCTAATGCTAACAGAAACACCTGCATCTAATACTAGCAGAAACACCTGTATCCAATGCTAACAGAAACACCTGTATCTAATGCTATGTATTATTGCAGTGTACACACCTGCCCGTCTGACATTGTTTCCCACTCTGCGTGATAATGTGACATGTCCTTGAAAACGAAACAACATACTGTATCTAAAACCAAAAACCACTGCCCCAAAGCTGTGCTAAAAACCTAACTTAGTGGAGTTTGTGAACTGTTCCAGCCTGAATCAAGTGGAGTGGATTAATCTCCACAGTCAGAACATGCATGAACCAGCAGAAAGAGAAACAGTACGTGAGGTAGAAACAGAGAAACACGGGGAGTGTGGATCAGAGCGAGGATGAATGGTTGCACTCACAGGGGATAGTGGTGCCATACCGCTGGGAGTCTGAAACCAACAGCTTGTTCTTCAGGCTGCGGCGGCCAACACCCTGTGCACCAATGAGAACCAGTGTCTTCCTCCGAAACGGCGGAACCTTTGCTACTTCTTCATAGATCCGCAGCTCGTGACGATCAAATTCTATTCAGGAATCGGGGCAAATAAAATTAACAACAAGCCACGACTGGAGTCCATCCAACTTCTAGTTGACGAACCTGCATTCTTTGTGGTTAAATACATCATCCTCTTTTTCTTCTTCCCTCCCATCCCGGCACACAGAGGACCTGAGAGAGACAGCAACAAGTTCATCCTCCTGTTATGAGGAGATCACACCACTAGGTGTCACTGTGCACCATGATGGATGAACCCAGTCTGACATGGAGGGAACCGATGGGCTTCTCCTCCTACTTCAATAATAGTATTATTTGAGGAGGATTATTATCATGTAGAGAAGCAAACAGAGCAATTGGAGCGAGAGCCAAGGAAGAACGGAGGTCATGAAAACACCTTTGAGTCAGAGTGACAGTGAAGAGGTTAAGTACAGCAGACGTCAAGATACCAAACCATCCTGGACCTTTTGGTTTGTCTGATATGGTATGGTGTGTCCACCATGTGTACAGCCTTTGGGAGGGGCGTTTGTTTCATAAAGGAAATGTAGGACTTCTGTGTGATCTGGAGCTATGTAGAAAATGAACTTGACCTTGAAGGCGTGTGTGTGTGTGTGTGTGTGCTGTCGGCCAGACGTGTCCTCTGCAGCCTACAGCGGTGGTTTGGCAGCGATGTCGTCCTCCTGTCCAACACAGGTTGAGGGCAAGTGGACGGTTGTTTTTGTTGCTGCCACAACCGTGTGCAGCAGATTTCTGGACCTCATACGCCCATTATTGATCAGCGTTTTATTCCCGGACGCCTCAGTCCACGCGCGCAGCGGGGCTGTGTGTGGATCTGAGACCTTGCAGCATAATAAGCAGCAGATGTGATCAGGCCCCCTGAGCCACGCTGCTGCTCGTTCATCAGTGGAGGAACACACTGGAGAGGTGAGAGGAGGATGTGCGGGCTGCACAGATGAACTGTTTGGAATGAGGAGAGGAACAGATGTTGTCTTTGTGGCTGATGTGTTTGTGCGGCGAGGGGTCGAAGCTGTATAATTATCAGCGCTGCTCTGCTCTGCTGCGTGCTGCTAAGACATGTTCGCTACCTGTGGTAGCCAGCTCCAGATCCCTCTTTACAAACGCTTTACGCTTCTCCTCCAGAAGCTGGCTGGGTATTAAACCGGCGCTGCCTCCCTCTATGTGACAGGCCTGGAAACACACAGAAACTCACAAAGTCAGGGAGTACGGCTGCAACTCCACAGGTGTACAGAGCAAAGAAGAAGAAACAAGCATGCTGGTGATCCTAGTAGAAAAGACATGATTGCGCTAGTTGCTGGTTGCTTAACACATTGTGTTGTATTCCATAGACATGTAACAACATTCCCTCTGACAACAAAGAGTCATGTGTGTATGTGTGACTGAAATGAACAAAAGGGACTGAAAAAAATAGAAAAATAAAACAGGTCACCATGACGGATAATACTGAACTCTGAACTTTAGGAGAATTTTGCCAATTTTGCCAATTGCTGTCCACAGCTTGGACAAAGAGTCAAATACCGACTGCAACTGAAAAGCACAAAGGACTTGGAGGAGGCACTGACCTGCCACCAGTTGAGGTCTTCCTGGTTGAAAATCTGCAGGATGTCTCCGCTGCAGAAGCTAAGTCCCGCCTCTTTACAGGGAATCAGGTTATCATGGGACGGGTCGTAGTCAAAGTGACACTTCACAAAGGCCTGAAATGAGAAGTGTAAAAAGAGGAGTCACACCAAGGGTACAGTTTCACCAATCCAAAGCATCAGATTGCAGTTGGTGGCAGATTACTGACTGATGAAGAATTAAACCTAAAAACACCAACTCACACCTCTTTTCAGAACTCTCCAGCACTGAAATATAACCTCCACTGACAGGGCAAAGAGTCATGAGGGGAGAGACAAAACTGTAGCCATGGAAACCATCCCCTCCCCCTGCACTTGATGCCTCGTCTTACACTGAACTGATGCTTGAAACTAAAAAACACCTGACAGCTCGCACTGTACCATGTGTGTCTCCTTCCACTCTGAGGACACAACAAACAGGCACGCACACACACACGCACGTGATTGAAGAGAATCTCCTTTTAAACACAGGAGCAGGATTTTTCTCAGGGCTGATGGTCAGAAACGGCCCACAAGTGCTACTGACCTGCTATGCTACGTTTCTACAGCGTGTGACAGACCTGTCTTGGTGTGTGTGGCTCCTGGTAGCTCGGCAGGATCTTCAGCACCACGCTGCCGCTCGCCTCCTTCAGCATCTCCTGCAGCACCTTGGGGTCGTTGCCCACCTCTTTGCCGTTCACCTCCTTGATGATGTCACCCACATGCAGCAGACCTTGCTGGTCAATCATGCCGCCGTGGAGGATCCTGGCGATCACCAGCTCGCCACTTTCTACTCGAAACGTCACTCCCTGTAGATAGGCGTGCACACACGCACACACACACACACACACACACACACACACACACGGTCAAAATACAATGGGAAATCATTTCACACAAACCTTGTGTAACTTGTAACTGATATAGTCTCTTCCTGGTTGTTCGTTTTTCTTAAACTGTTTTTTCACGTCAACTGGGCCCATGAGTCCCCTAATTGGGGTGTGTGAAGATGATGTAGTAAAAGTGTAAAATAATACACTCATCACTAAAGAACATCGTGATGTTCAGCATAGTGAAGCTGAATGTGGGATCAGTTCTACTAGAACATAGACGTAGAGATGATATTCAAATACTGTACTGTGATTTGACAGATTCAGAGCTGCTGATGCATCATTCCAAAGGGATTAGCAGTGATGAAAAGTTTTTGGCGAAACTTTGTCAAGTGCACTCTGTGCCATCTTCATTTTCTCTTTAACAAATATACTGATATTTACACACCTGACCTTTACTATGACCTCTGTGGCTGCATCTGTTCATTAAGGGTGAACCATTTTCTGCAGAGGCCTAAAAAAGTTATAATAAGGTGCAAGCCCATTGGTTTAATTTGTGCTTGTGGGAGCGCTGCAGCACCCCTCTTGGCCTCAAGACAACATTTTCAAGTTCTCTGTCGTGACTTAGACTGAGTGCCTGTGTTGTCTCGGTCTCAGAGGAGCTGGACTTTTGATTTTTCTCAAGACCTTTAGCTGCATTCCAACATGCCAGTCAACTTGAGTGCTTGTGGTGTGGTTTTCAGTCCCATATCTGACCCTTGTCACGTAGCATCACTTGGGTGAGAGACATTGAAGTTACACATACCATACAGAGGATAACGTAATGAAGTTTCATTATTCACCTGTTTAAAGACACATTACGTGAACGTAGATCAATTTGTTGGTCTTGACTACAGCACTAACTTGTATATGTTTGTGTGTAGTCTGACTCATCATGTTGTTTTTAAAAGTGTTTCCATTCCTTCAGTCATACCAGCATGAGCTGCTTCAAAAACTGTGAAAGTAGTTTGGTGCTGATAAACGAGCAGCGTCAACCCCCCGCAGATGAATCACCACCGTTTTGCGCTGTGCATCAGTAAAAAAATATCAGAGTGCTGAGTGCATGTGGTGCTTGTGAAGAACAAATTACAGAATGCATAGTGTTAATTTGCTAATTAGAGGCTGGTTCTCAGCCACGGCCAGGTCACTTCACACTCACCAGGTGCTCACCAGAGACCTTACGGATGCCCACCATCCGGACGGCATCAGGGGGCACAGGCTGGTTGTTGAGGGCTGCATCCATAAAGGCACAGGGGCTGGGGGGTGGAGTCTCATAGTTTTTAGAAGCCACAGAGTCGTGGGTCTCCAGGAGCGACTGCGAGAGGCACAGGGGACACAAACGGTGAGCTGGCTCGGTCAGATGGCAATCACTGCAAACACTGTCGCTCCACATCGATCCAATCACTGCTGGTCCAACGTGCACCACTAAACAACAACGCCACTCTGACAAGCGATCCGAGCTTCAGCCCGAGTGCCTCTTCATCGCAGCCTGCTGTCAGGTGAACGCGCTGTTCTCCGAACCTGAAAGTGCGGCTCCTTCAGGATGCGAGCCAGCTCGTCGGCTGCCTGGCTCCTGTGTGCCAGCGGGCCGAGCTCCTTGAGGATGTCCTGCACCAGCTCCACGTTGTTCTCCCTCACCGCCTCCAGCTTGGGTTCCTCAAACCGCTCATGTGCCTGAGTGCACAAGAAATAGAAAGATGCTCAGGGGGATGTTACCCACCGTAAGAAGCTTAGCAGAGTACATTTAATTACCTGAGTGACCTATGGAGTCCCAAAGACGCCTCAGACACCTGAACCCTCACATAATACCTCCTCATCTTGTTACCGTGGAGTTGTTCTAACATGGAAGCTCACACTACTTGTTTTGTCGTTCTTGCATTGTTTATTGTTATTATGAAATATTTCCCAACTTTTTTTAATTGGTGTGACACAAATATGCATCAACAAGAAAAGTAAAACACTGAAAGAACTAAACTTGTGAGAAATCCTTGTGTAATCATTTTTTACTATCCATAGCCCAGGTCGTGGGGGGTGGGGTTGTAAGTCAATGGTGTGGTGGACATGGTGTCCATTTGTCTGGTGCAAAAAAAAAAGAAAGAAAATAAATGGAAAATAGAAATCAGAAATACTTTTTTCAGTCAATCTCTGGCACCTACATACAAATGCTAATACAGAGTAATTCACACACTTAAGTTGGAACATAACGCAAGAGTACATTTAGTCATAGCTATACCATCTCATCAAACCCTTAATGAAAACAAAAAACAATCCCATGACCCCTCTTTCTTCTTCCCCATCATTATTAACTCTTGCAATTTCTGTCATTGTTTTAATCCACCTTTTATAGTCTGGTGAGGATGTACTTTTCCATAACCTGAGGATATTTATGGCTGCTGTGACAATCCCCACATTTATAACGGCCAAATTCTGTTTTGACACACCCATTATTAGTGTTTGGTTGCCTAGTGGGCATTTTCTTGGTGAAACGGTGATCTCTATCTTCAGAGACTTCCCCAGATGTTCTACTACTTTTATCCAGAACAGCTGTATAACACTACATTCCCATAACACATGTAGGAAAGTGCCTGCAAGACATCAGCAAAGTCCAGTAAATATATATGTGTGTGTGTATATAACATTCACATGGACACACACACATATATACAATTTTCTATAGTGCAGCAAATTGGATTTTACATCCTCCAGTGTGTCAAATTATGTGAGTTTTTCATAGAATGAGAACAGGCATCTTTGCTTAGTTATGTGAGGCAAGACTGTATGTGCAAACATTTATCCTGTTATCGCAGATCAACAGGTTTTTCCATCTGGAGGCAGATGAAGTAAACTATTTGCAACAACAAACTGTGTGTTGTTGTTTCTGAACACTCACATAACGAGACAATCCCCCGGAGGATTTCTCCAACGGGACAGACGACAGCTCTGGCAGACGCACTGTTTGTTTGCTTAAAGGAGAGGAAGAATCCCCACCGAGACAGGATATGGACGCATGCACATGAGCACACGCAGACACACACAGACACACACACACACACACACACACACACACACACACACACAAATGCCTGCAAAGCGTCACACAGAAAAACAAGTTATTCAGAGGGTATGCCCACACACACACACACGGGTGACATCTACAGTCCTGTTCAGGGCTCACAGCGACAGAACCTCCTTCACTGAGTGTTTTGGCAGACATTCTCTGTAGCCCACTGGAGCAAGCTATCAGCGATTGGCTGACGTTTGGTCATGTTTCTCTGCTGATCCAACAGTTATTGACTTACAGGGTCACTTATGCCCATGTCGATGCCTCTTTAACTAGCTACGTTTGTAAGTGACAAAATGATTCATTAGAAGTGTGTTGGGCCATGTACTGCATGACAAATTGGTGTTGGTTACATGGAAACTACTCAACAGTACTGTAATAGTACTGTGCAGTGAGTAATAAAACATGTCTTAAAATTCTTATTTATTATTAGAAGATCAATAATCTAGCTCTGCTCTATATGGACATTAATTATTAATGTTATTATTAAACTCTTTAATATCATGGCAATATTGAGGATTGAGTTCTCTGACTTTACTTCATGTAACACAAAAAGGAGGAGGGAGATTGTGACAGGTTGTTTGTAGCTCGCCAATAATAAAGTAGATGGCCTTGCGGAGAGATGCAGAAAGGGATAGAGAATGAGATGGACAGAGCACCAGGTCACAATGGTTTAGCTGGATTTGTCCCCACATCCCTATGTTAACATATTGTGTACTGGCTGTGCACTGTGAGTGCTTGTGGTATGGTTGAGTTTATAGATCCACCGCAGGGTGAACTGTGACTGTGACCTTCATCCATCAGCATGCATCTGCACTTTAATCTTTTATTAGAATTCTCAACAATGCGCTGGTGGCACTGAAGAATCCTCACAGTACACTAACTCATATACACAGGGGATCAGTATTTAGTAAAAATCAACAAGGGAAATAGACACAAGGGTGCACAAGGATGGAAATGAGCATATGAACCTCCGTTTTCTCGAGGAAAATGGAGGATTTCTGATGCAGAGCCTCCTGTGGACAGAAGCCCCGGGGACAGAACACCTCTGTGACATTCCAGGACGGAGCTACAGCTGAATAACTGAATAGCGTTTACCTGCAGCAGTCTGAGAATGACAAGTAGCCCACAGACCAACAGCCCCCAGCACTGGTGACTGTCGCTTGCCCAAATTGCATGAACTAGATTAATTTGAAATATCTCTCAGAGTACATGTGCAGTGCACGGCAATGAATGGTTCTCTTTGAAAAGGGAGATGAAAAGGTTATTGCTGTTAGCAAAAAGCTCCAACAAGCACTTGTACCACACCTGTACGGGCAAATGTAAGGAGAAATGCAGGATTGCTCCCACAATTCCCTTATTAACCATTCTACACTACACTTCTACACTGAACCAACCGTACTGCTGCGGCTGCTGTTGACTGTGATCAAAATTATACATTTATACATTTATTAGTAAGTGTTTCACCAACAACACAGGATGAAGCATGTGTCTGCTGCCCTTTTTTCACTCCAATATCAAAAGTACTTGGACTTAACACACTGGTAGTTATGGGATGTATCATCTTCTGGCAGCATAAGTTCTAACAGTTTAAAAGATGAAAAAAGAAATGAGGACTCTTCCTTTAATGGAGACAGGACAGTTTGGGAACGATACTGACAAGAACAGAATAATCCAGTCTGAAATAACAACACATCCCATGTCTGCTGCTCATTACGGTGTCCAACACATCACTTATGGTACTGCCAGAACTAAAGCATGAGAAAGCATCTGAGAAATTCACGCCCTAGAATGAATGAGTGAATGGGTTAGGTTTTTGTTTTTCAGTTTGTGGTTTGTACAGTTATTTCTCTACCATAGACCACATAATACACACTAACTTGCGAATTTTGCGAATTATGGTTATTTTATGTGAAATGTTATGTGAAACAAGCTCAGGTACACTTTATTAATTATCTTACACAGACATGCACGAGGCTTGGCTGTATCTGTGAAAAAGGCAGCCGGTACCAGTATTACTCCTAATACCTCTACTACTGTTGTTAACACTTATAACACTACTATTACTGCCCCTAACACTACTACCACTGCTGTTTACGCTCATACTTCTACTGCTATCACTACTACTACTGCTGTTAACACTAATACTTCTACTGTTAACGCTAATACTTCTATTGCTAACACTGCTACTTCTTCTTCTCCTTTCAGCTTGTCCCTCTTCAGGGGTTGCCACGGCGAATCATTGATTTCCATCTTTCCCTGTTCTCTGTATCCTCTACTTGGACTCCAACTATCTCCATGTCCTCCCTCACTGCATCTATAAACCTCCTCTTTGGTCTTCCTCTCTGTCTCCTACCTCCAACTCCATCTCTAACATTCTCCTACCAATGTATCCACTGTCCCTCCTCTGCACATGTCCAAACCATCTCAATCTAGCCTCTCTATCTTTTTCTCCTAACCTTCCTGTCTGTGTTGTCCCTCTGATGACCTCATTCCTAATCCTGTCCATCCTGGTCACTCCTAAAGAGAATCTCAGCATCTTTAACTCTGCCACCTCCAGCTCTGCCTCCTGTCTTCTGTCTATCGCTAGTGTCTCTAAACCATACATCATAGCTGGTCTAACCACAGTCCTGTAAACCTTTCCCTTCACCTTAGCTGAAACTCTTCTATCACAAATCACTCCTGACACTTTTCTCCAGCTGTTCCACCCTGCCTGCACCCTATTCTTCACTTCTCTTCCACAGTCTCCACTACTCTGCACTGTTGATCCTAAGTACTTAAACTCCTGCACCTTCACCACCTCTGCTCCCTGTAACCTCACTTTTCCACTGGTCTCCCTTTCATTT
>CAAKHB010000270.1:0-11478 GCA_901007665.1 Aeoliscus strigatus | reverse complement strand
AGAGAGGGACATGTAGTGGAGAGATCAATGTGCTCAGACAAATAAAGCACAAGTTGGTCGTGCCAAAACCACCTCAACGAAATGCTCAAAGTAGGAACGGAAACGGGGGGGAGGGAGGAAGTGTCGTTTGTTATTGGATGTCGAGGAAACAGCGAGATCCAGAGGAGGAGCAGCTAATATTTTAGATGACAAAGAAAACAATCAGGGGAGAGAGATACGGCTCGATGGATGGATCCGCTTCAAACCGCCAGGAAAGAACCATTAAGAAGCTAGAGACAAACTGTGTCCCACTTTTCACACATACGCCTGCTCCACAGCACCATTTCCATTTTCTGCGGCGCACACACACCAAGTGACACTATGTTCTCAGCCCTCCTGAAACAGGGGATGAGAGCTGGCGAGGAGAAGGAGCAGAGGGAGCCCAGGGATTCACATGGCTGTGATGCGTGCCAAGCCTTCGGCTGCAAGCTGCGGACCAAGACGAAAGGGGATTTCTGCCGAATGCTCCATCGGCCGAATGACTTCAGAGACGTGTGGACGGCGTCCTCCGATTACAGCGTCAGCTGACAGAAATGGGATGTAGAACGCTGCATATTCACGTACCTGCCTCACAGGAAAATAACCTCATGAACAGTAGGTGGGTGATCGACATGAAAGCTTTGACCAGACCCCCCAAAACTACGTTAAAACACCACGGCAACCGTTGCGGCCGTGTTTGACTGAAGCTGGCAGGAGCACAGTCTTTGCCCGTACAGAGATGGACACTCGTTTGTCAACTAACGTTGCAGTCATTTATTGCTAAGCTAACCCAGCCCAACCCAGGAAATAGTCGTCACGGCAACAACACAAAGAGGAGTAAGATTGATATTTATCTGCAGATAAAAGGAGTGAGTGAGTGAGAGTGCAACAATTCTAACTATCAAGAAGCACGTTGATGTTTTGGATCCACCGTTTGAAATTCTGAGCAGGTGCCAAGAAAATAATTCATCCTGGAGGTCTTTACTGACAGAGAGTTTCCCCCATGTGTGCATTAGCACGCTCACAAGGACAAGGGCAGGAAAAGAGCACAGAAGTGCAAAGGAGGGAAGTAGGAAAATGGCAGAAGAAAGCCGAGGAAAGGTAAGGGGAATGAATGTGGATGGAAACGGCGGCAACTCAAAGTACTTCAGAGGGAGAATTAAAATGATGAATCAGTAACATGAAGGAAGTGGGGAAAACAGGTAGCTGGGATTGTGTGAGGTGCTTCTGGCAGAATGTTCCGGCAAACGAGCTGGAGGCAGATGTTGGGTTTGAACTAATTGTTAATGATCATGTGTGATTGTGCTTTTGTGGTACCATTTTAACCAAGCGATGCCTCGTCCTCCGCTGTAAACGAGTGACAGAAGTGATGAACAAAGGTAAAGGAACGACGTGGAGAGAGAGGAGAATCACACCAACAGCCGCAGTTCATGAAAGACTTAGAGACACTGTTCAGATCCAGAGGTTTGTCCTTTCTGTCTCTGCTGTAGCAGATCAATGTGTTCATTATCAGGCTGCTGTCTGCGCCTGTGGCTACCGCACACGCACACACACACGCACGCACACACGCACGCACGCACACGCACCAACAGAGGGCTCTTCCCTGATTTGGACTCTGCTAAAATCCATTGTGCTACAGCTCTCTGCTCTCCACATTCAAAACACACACACACTTTCCGAATGCTTTGAGATACACACTTGTGAGTGATGTACTCATAAGTCACACACACACACACACACACAAATCCATATCACTGCTTTTTAAACCACCAAACTGACGACTGCCTCTGACTCTATCCCCTCTTTTATTGTTAAAAGCACGTTTATCACTTCAAACGTCTTTTATTGGTATTCAGTTCACAGCTGGTTGTTGTCGATCTTGTTGCAATCAGCTTTTGAGGTTATTACCTCAACCCAGGCTGGTGAGTGAGAACGAAGCTGCTGAATGCAAACGTCACATTACAACACCGACTCCGGCAGCACTGAAGCTCAACTTTCAGCTCTGCTAATGTTCTTTCCTTGCATTGCAATGTGTATGAAAAGAGAATTCAAAATGCAGCCATAAAACAACAACAACAAAAAGTTTCTTTTATTTATTCTATATATTGTCTTGGACCTGCAGGTCCAAGTGTTCAGAAATGATTGGAGATCAATGAAAAAGGCCTTTAGGTGTGTGATGTTATTCTAGAGCCATATTTATGAAACAAAAAAAACATTCACGACAACAAAAGTACAGGTTTTATGCTGATTTTACAGCCCACGATACACACAACACATCTTCAACATCTTCAACGTCTTTACTACAACCAAGTGCAACATAGGATAACAGCTGGATAGCACCTGCAACTGTGCATCAACAGTCACAGTGGTGGTTATAACCTCCTTTATCCACTGGGAAGTTCAAATCTAATGATGACCAGTGACAGCTGCAAAGCGAAGAGGAGCAAACCATGATCCAGCACAAATATGAGGAACAGGTAAACAGAGCAGCTTGGGTCTGCTCCGTAAACAACATCCTCTACAGAAACATGAACCCCTCGGTGACTGAGGACGTTCCCTTCCTAACCTATGAATCGCCGGTCTCACTGGCTAACACAAATGCTTTGTGTCTGTCACACGGCCTCCGTGCTCCCTCAGTGATTATTGGTTGAACAGGGGAGCTGTCAGACCATTCATCTTTTCTCCTCTCCTCCTCCTCCGTCTGCCCTACCCCATTCGTCATGATGGAACCACTGGTCCACACACAACAACACCGACACGCACAGCCTGAGGAGGCCTCACACACTCATCCAACAACAATATACTCCGGTAAACAAGAGATACCTGAAATGCAAACAAGTGGAACTCTTCTAAGGGAAAACACAGCAGGACGCTTGGAATACACCACAGAAAACAAATACACTCACTTCCAGCCTGCTGGGACATTTTGGTCTCAGCTGGCAGTTAATGACTGTTTTCTGTCTCTGCCTTACGTGAGTGTGTGTGTGTGTGTGTTTACACATTCAGAGGGAATTCAAGCAGGTCCATGACCATCACACAGTGATGTGGCTAATGACTGCAGGTGTTGTTCATCCAACCCCAGCGGCCTTCACAGCGATGGAATGTGATCTTTTTCATTCTGTCCTCACCTCGACCGCACAAAATGCTTCATGCCTGCCACCAAGAATCATATAATCAGGGCTAGACATTTGCCACAAGGCTTGTTCCTTGATCAGGTTTAAAATTCAGTATAACCTGCTGCATTACACAGCAATGAACACTGGTGGAGGACGTGAGGGTTGAAATATTTACACAGTAAAAGCCTGAAATGCATTCATGAACCCGACAAGGCAATTTGATTTCATGAGATAAGGACACTGAGCTGCATAATTAGTAGTATTCAAATCATCTTTCCATCTAGAAAACTGAGTGTGTAAAATGTAGATTCAGTGAGCCATATACACCATATATTGGTGTGTGTGTGTCTGAGCACGTGAAATGACTCAACACATCATCTAAAGTGGGACTTGAAGGGAAAGATGACTGCCTTGTAAAGGTACATTGATACATTTCGTCAGTCGAGCTCCATCCATCCTAAGCCGCTCGCTGACACCAGTACCCGTTTTCAGGCAGGAACTGTCCGTGGTGCTGATCCTGCCTCAGTCACACACACCCGGCAGGAGAGCGACGCAGTCTGAAGCCTGAAGAGCATTTGTTGTTGTTGTTGTTTGAGCTCGATAATGTGCAAAGGCGCATTCACAGTTAATGTGCTGTGTCTTTGTCGTTTGCAGGAACACAGTATGTTGTTTTGAAAAAGTGACATTTTCAAACTTTAAAGTCAAATGCAGATGATTTACTTAGGTTCAGCTTGTTTTTCTGGAAAATATGGCAATTTGGTTGAAGTCAATAAAGGTGAATTCCTGCTGTCAGAGACAGAGCACACAACAACTTGTTTATTCTTCAGGCGACCATGGGAGCAAAGGTTCTTTTCATTTCCAGCGAGAGAGATTTCATGAGGAAACTGTGGCTCAGACTCACCCGCTGTCAACAAATCGGGGGCTGAATTAGCTAAAAGAAGAGTTTTTCATACTCAGTTAGAGGCCCAGAGACGCAGGCTGATGAAGACAGATTGGCTCTCCGAGGTATTTGTGGAATGCTTAAGCAGCGGACCTGACACGGTAAATGACTTGATGTGATAGACTCCAAACCTCCAGAGTGTGCTGCTCACACACTGTTTGGCTCCTTTGTTTTAATTTTAGCCAAATCTCTGCATCCTCACAAAAGAATTACAGTTTGAGACTGTTAAACACAAGTTACCTGTTCTACTTTATAACAATGTTTTTAGAAAAGTTCTAATTTTTGGCTATGAATCAAAGTCGTTACCATATATGTCTCCTTGCCAGTTTAACAAAAATTAGTATTGATGACAAAGATGTTCTGTAGCAATATGGTTTTAATGTATGAAAGCACCTCAAATAGTTGAAAGGAGGTCGGAAAACTGCCAGGAAAAGATAGATAATATCAATAAAACACACTGACCTGTCCAGCTTTTAAATGTTACATCATCTAAGTATTTGGTGTCCCATTGGTGTTCGGACACCGCAGCAGACGGGAAGGTTTGGAGTGAGACACAGAGTTTACATGGTCAACAGCAACAGAGCAGCTACAGGAGAAGGTGAATGTGTATGAGGACAACGCTCAACATGATGTTCATCTACATCCAACCGTCTCCACAGGAGGAAGGACAGACATGTGCTGTCTGCTGATGACCACGGTCAGTAATAATTAAAAAAAAAAAAAAAAAAGGTGATTCATCAAGTATCCGCTCCAATACACACTGAGCTTCACTCCTATTTAAAGCCGAGGTTTGTTGACTCAACTAGAAAGACCTTATTAAATCCTGGTCGTCCCTCGATGGACCGTGATAAGTAAGAACCTCTCTTTGAGGGGGATGAGGGAGCAGAACACCATCTGACTAACAGCCGCCTCTTATTTTCAAGATCTGTTGCCATTTTCCCAGCACAGAACATCATGCATTATTTATCTGAATATTCACATCATGGCTGCCTGTGATTGTGGAATCTGTTGTTATAGGTTGTCTACTTTGTTTTTGACACCGCTCCAGGCCCTTCTCTGGTGCAAACGCATGTCTGGCACCGGTTTCACATTCTTATAGTTCTGAACAGCAGGTGGAGAACAGCTGAAATGTGGCCGTGTTCCATTAACATGTGCCAATAGGCCATGAAATGAGCCGGCGTGCTTCACACCGGGGACCTGGCACTGCTTAACTGAATGACAGTAATTAATGTTTGCAGCAACATCTACATCTGACAAGTCAACACGTCCCACTGTGAGAAAGAGGCAATAATCCGAACGGGATACGATGAAGGAGCTGATGTGACTGAGGTGGTGCCAGCAAAATCCTCCGGTTCTGTCTCGTCAAAACAGACACAGGCTGCGAAAAACACGGAGTAGGTTCCTTTTATTTCAGACAGAAACTTGGTGATTTGAATCCAACTCATTTCGTGTGTGTGTGTGCGCGTGCTGAGACTGGACTTAGTTGTCACTTTTTTCTTACATCTCATCCAAACTACCAGTGAAATGTCGGACAGTGTGTGCATGTATTGTTTGTCATATTTTGAACACATTTCTTTATAACTTATATGAAGTTATTGACGGTATACTTAAAACAAATGAACACATGAATTCTGCATGCTTCTCTATGATAGATTGTATAAAGACTTTTTTTTTTTTTTTTTTTACTGTGACACTGCCCATTTCCCTGCTGTGGGACAATAAAGGATTATCTTATCTTATCTGAAATGGGATTCGCTTCAGTGGAATTTCACCAGTAAGAAGGAAACATGAATAATGTCAGCGCTGCATTTCACCATATTGCTCTTCTTCGGGCAGCGAGCACCGTGAAATATCATTATTAGCTCGGCAGACTGCGTCGACTACTTAAGGGGGCGGAACTTCTGAAGGACAATTCTTCCTCCCAGGTGAGATAAGAACAGGATTCTGATCAGTTTGTCAAACGTGGACAATGATGTCAGCTGGAGAGACACTGCAGTCTGCAGCTTTCCCCTGACGATATAAACCCTCAGCTTTGTAATTCACTAGTGTAATTCACGAGGTGTCGCACCTTCCTCTACGCTGTCCTCGCCAGGAAGAAGAAAACATGATACTATTCAATGAGAAGGAGATGCGAGGGCAAATTCTGCGGCTGAGCTGTAACAGAACCCGGCCCCTCGAAAACAACTTGAGCAGCACCTCGCCCTGAGCTCTGTATGCATGGAAATTTGTCTTTCTCCCCATGACATACACACACACTCACACACTCAATGTTATGCCAAGAAACAGCAGCTGATGTCGGGGGAAATAATCAACGAGCAAAAAATCTCATTTGCAGTGTTTTCATTCGCACCTCCCAGCATTGGAACACTGAACAGCAGCTCACTGTGCAGACAACTTTTATTTACAGCCTCCTCCTCCATGACAGCCGCTCCAAGAAACATTTAGCTTGGATCTTTTCACCCCGCCTCGTCCAACCAACAATAGTAATTGCTGCCCTGTGCCGTCAAATTTAAACGAATATGAGGTTTGTACTTGAAGTTAAATGAGAACAAATGAGACCTGCTGTGTTATTCTCGTTCTCCGCTGCCGTCCCGGCCGGGCAGCAATAACCGGGTAATCATCTGGAGACCATTGTACCAAATAAAGGAAATAAATAAAGCAAACGGCTTTGAGACTGAAATTAAAAGGCAGCGCTGTGGGGACTGTGTGTGTGTGTGTGTGTGTGTGTGTGTGTGTGTGTGTGTGTGTGTGTGACCTGAGACAGAAGTGGATCTGCCCTTCCATCTAAACCTGCACACAGTTCACCCCTGGCTGAGCATTCATTTCAGCTGGGGGTGTTCATATGTGTCACTATGATGCATGTGTGTGTGTGTTTAGTCATACGACACGGGGTGATTTTGGGGGGACGGGGCTCCATGTACACCCACCACTCTTCATCTTTCAACTGACAGCAATCAACGCCAAACTGTAGATCAGTTAAAAACATCCAGAAAATGTTGAAATCCGTCATTTAGTGATTTCAAGATTTCCAAGGAGAGTCTAGTAGTGGGTCTCCGTGGTCTCTGGACCCACCACTATTCATGGCGAATCTCTGGATAAATGTCTATTGTTGCATCATTCCTCTGAGGGGTCTCAGCACTGGACTGCTGAGTCGTGGTTTCACAGGTAGGAAATGAGGTTGTTCCCAAACATGTCACAGTTGCTCACCCTGCTGCAGGAGCTCATGGCAGGAGAAAGTAGTGTTAACGTGCAACACTGTGCGGTACTTGATCGCCAGACATTTTACACCAATATGCTGCATTATATTGTGCATTAAAAATAAATGTAGATGTAATGTAGCTTTTGATTGTCAGAGAACCATTCATTTCTCTTTGTGTGGAACACAGCTGATCTTTCCTCAGGGGGATTTTGTCGTCTAATGTATTCGAACTGTAAACGCTGTAGACTGTGAACACCTCGTTCACATGTGCACTGAATGCACGTTGGCCTGAATTACAGTGGCAGATAAATGCGTCATGTAACCCAACAAGTCACTCAGTAATGATTTTTTTTTTTTTTTCCGCTGACTAGTGACCTCACTTCATCCATCACTCAGCAGCAGGTCATGTTAGTTTATTTCGTTGTGCAAGGTCACTCTCCCTGACAAGAGGACTGGGTGCCAAACCACCAGGGGTTTGATTAATTGTGAATCAACCAGCCATAAAGTGGAGCACTGAAAATGGAATATGATTGGGTGAAATTGTACATCAAATGCGATGTCGCTTTGAGGGTTGAAGAGGTCTGGCGTGCTTAGGTTAAAAATACACGGGCCCGAGGCGGGCGGGCCAAACAATTAGTGATCAGAAAGGGGGAGAAAGCCAGCGCAAAAGATATATTCTAGGGAGAAAAATGGACGTGCGTGACGGGGGAAAGGGGTAATGGCTTGTTCCACGTTTGCAGAAAAATCGAGAAAAAAGTGAGAAAATTGACAAGTTCATCCATAACAAAATGAAATCTCGGTAGCTGCTCTCCTCCACTGCGATCATCGTTCATTTCCATCTGTTGACTGAGTGAACCTGCCTCCATGTGAATATCCAAACAACTTCATTCCAACATCCCCCACCTCTGATGTTACAGAGAGTCTTTAGGAGTGGGACACACACTCACATTCCATTAAAATGCTATTTCTAGCAGCTCGCGGCACGGCAGGGAAACCGCCCCCCCCGTTTGAAGTCGTATCAGCTCCACTTGTTCTGATCGGTGCGGTATCACTCCATCCACTACCTCCCCTCTAACCCCGCTCCCCCACATTTATCTCCCTTACCCCTGCTGAAATCCTTGGCCTTCACTCTCCTCACACATTGCAGTCATGCTCGCTGTCCTAATCGCACCCCCCACCCCCGCCTCCTTCATCCCGGTCTGACCCAGAGTTGCTCGAGGCACTAAGAGCTTCGCTTCCTCTTGTCATACCAGCCGACTTTTATCTCCTTCTCTTGCTCCATCTGTCCATCCTCCTCTACACCATCGGCGGGGGGAAGAAGTACTTACATTTTAGACTGAAGTGAAAACAGTACCACGTTCTATATTCCAGTTTCAAGTGTTACCTCTCCAGCTCTCTTCAACGAAGAGCGCCCCGGTGTCGGAGGTTAGACTGCAGACATGATTCCAGGTTCTCTTCTTCACACAGCTGCGTCCATTCTATCATGCTTGTATACTGTTACATTACAAATACACATAGTAAGATACTGTTTTATGTCTCCCTGCAGTTTGTAGTACGTTGCTATAGTATCTACAGAAGGATGTTGGACTTGCTGTCTTTTTAAATTACCTATGGAGGTATTTTTTTTTTTATTCCTCTACATGGCCGGTTTATGTTTATTCAAAGTTATTTTTTTGTGTTTTAGGTTTTTACATATACAATGATATGTGTAGCTTTGGTCTGTGCTGAGGCCTGAATAGCCTCTACCTCCAGCACTTTACATTACGACGGTGCACATAAAACACGCTGCTTATGTTGATTGTATCTTTAATTTATTTACTGTATCTTAAATCTATTAGTTTTAATTTGAACAAACCTTTACTTTCACTGTTTCCATCCTTGTTTTATCTCATCATTTCCTCATGTTTTCACATCAACAGCCACACACAGATGAGGCTGTGGCCTCTCAGGTGGAGTTGGAAGTAGGTAAGTTGTTCCTTTCTCAGGTGTAAGCTCCATTCTGTGTGGGGTTTCCTGACCCAGCACCTAGAGGGAACCCTGCAGCGCCAGCTCCGACTCTGTTCTTCACCGTCCTCCAGTTTTTGTCATCATATGTTGTTGAAGACATCCTGCGTTTGATCGTTGTAAATCCTCATAAATTATAGTTCATTAATTTCCACCATTGCCCGTTTCATCCTTTTGTCCCTCAAATGACTTTCTTATCTCTCCCTGCATCATCCCCTTTCTTCTTTCCCACTCTCCTCTGGATCCCTAGTCTCCGAAAGCCCCCACCGCACGCCCTCCATCTCTCCTGCTCCTCATCTCCATCCCTCTCTCTCTCCCTCACTCCCTCTCCAGTCCGAGATTCGACACCGCTAGAGACAGATCGCAGTCCTCTGTTCAGCTCTTCAGCGGAAATCACACAACTCTTTTCCTCCAGATAAGAAGACAAAGCGGCAACAAGAAAACAACCATGAAAAAAAAGCAAGTGGATAAAGATGCAGCTCAAGGGATAAACGAAGAGAAGTGAGAAGAGGAAAGTAAAAGATGGAGCATCCCGACACGAGAGGAGATATCTAAAAATACAAGCTAGCTTACTTTCTGTTATTTCTCTCCCTGCCTTCTTTTTTCTGCCCCCTCCCTCATTCATTACCTGTTCTGTGGGATTAACATGACTTAAAATTCAATCAGCCCACAGCCTGACGGAGGAGCGACAGAGGAGGCAGACAGAGCGCCGCAGCTGTCGAGACTGTGAGAGGGAACGGCCAACGGGAGCAGAGAGAGCGAGCGAGAGAGAGGGAGAGACAGGGACAGAGAGATGGGTGTTTTTCCACGGAGACAGAGAGACGGAGATGTGGCGCGTTCAGGAGTCGCAGTGGAATGATCTGGAAAACAAGGTTAGTAATTCCACCTTCTCATCTTAGAAAGGACGAGGGAGGAATGTTAGATGCGGATGAGCCCAAGAGCGTCGAGAAAAGAAAGAGAAGGATGAAAGGAAACGGAAAATAGCTGCATTACGATGTCAAAGTAGCAAAGTGAACACCAGGAGGAGGAGAAGAAGGTAGACAGGAATGAAGCCACAGAGTCCTTCATTTATCTAGAGCTGAACTCAGGAGGGGATCAAAATAACGAGAGAGACCAACGTATGGAAACAGAACAGAACACTGAAGAAAGAAAGACAGGGAGTGAGTGCACAGCGTTCCATGGGGATAATGAGACGTCTCCTCTTAAAAGGTGGCGGCATTTGGAGGCTGATTGGCAGGGAAGACAGTCGGGGGGCTGGACTTTTGAACTGTCTGACATTCATGGCGCTGATCAATAGCCTGGTTGTTTCATTAGTCTGCAGCGGACTGAGCAGCGGCAGGAGAGGATCCCTGCACGACAACTCAGTGGATGCGTGGCGATGGCGGCGATGCTCTTATGTTTTGCATGACTAGAGTCCGAGATGCTCTCAGAACTATTGATTCTTTCTGACAGACAGGTAAGGGAGGGAGGAGGATGGAGGGGTGAATGATGGATGGAAGAAGAAGAAGGAGGGGTGGGTTCAGCGCTCGGAAGACTGGTGGAGCACATGTGCAGCACACGCAAAGTTTATTCTCTGTCCATTTCTCTTCTTTCCTGGGTTTCTCCCACCTCGCCAGTGCGCTCACTAACCTCCTGTTTTCTCTCCAAGGTCATCAATGAACGACTGAGTCAGTGAGGGTGAACGGACGCAGAGCTCGACGCGCACACAGAGGCCCTGCGACACACCCTCGGGACCACATCGGAAAGTAAGAGATGACAGAGAGGAGAGAGAAGGCAGCGTGTGACATGCCTGAGAGCCAGATGAATCCATAAGGAAGAAGACTGTGCTGGCTGAGTGAGGATGGAGGGGGAGAGAAAAGGGAGGGAGTGAACGGACGGGGTGAGGAGGGGAAGGGAGGACTGCTGCCGACTCCAGGATATTCTGCGTCAACTGCTCGAGATTTAGAGAGAAGTTGAATCCAGCCACGAGGAAATCATATCAAAACGCCATTAATAGGATTTCGTGTGAAGCAGATTTTGGGATTTTTTTTTCACTGAGGTCTCTATTTCGGAATACTGCAGCAAGAGGGAGCGAGAAATTTGGGATTTTCCGGGTTTTCTTCATCTACAGAAGCCTAAGCGGATATGAGAGGAAACCAGTGACCTACATGCACCATCTTTTGATGTTGCTGAGGTGTGTGTGGAGTGGACGCAGACTGGTA
>CAAKHB010000268.1:0-10578 GCA_901007665.1 Aeoliscus strigatus | reverse complement strand
CCCCTCCCCCCCCCAGAAAAAAAAAAAAAAAAAAAAAAAAAGGGGGGGGGGGGGGGGGTACAAACATCAGGAGGAGCAACAGACGAGGCTTCTTCTGCCAGGACCGACTGACGATGTTGTAGACACAGATAATAAAAGAGATGAAACAGATAAGAGACCTGTTTACTTCACTGTGGCTCCATATCAGCACTCAACAGGATTAGGTCCTCACCTGCACACTGAAAACACAAACAAAAGCATGGAAAGCAAGTAAACACCACAAACAACAGCAACGACGACGACAAAACCTTCCATGACAGCGCAGTTTTTCTCATAAAAGGATCAACTGCTGAAAGCAGCAACATTCCTGCCTCAAAGCGCGACACTCCAGTCAAGTGGATCAAACTGACCCCAGCGGCAGCGGCAGACATGCAGCGGAGGGTGACTTAAGGTCAATACATTAGCATGTGCCAGATTCAAATTGTAATTTACCCGCACAAACGTTCCCTCCCGTGTTTGTTGTGCGAGCTCGCCGGGCTGAGTCACATCGGGCCCCGAAGAAATGGAATTCAACACAAACGTCCCCGAGAGACTGGTGGCGTATGAAAACACAGATAAACATAGATAAAGAAAGTTTGTGTTGTTTTAATTATCATTAGGATTTATTCCAACCGGTGTGTGACACATTTTCCAAATGTCAAGGATGGATGAAGCTGAACGACCGCCCCCTGGTGGCTGGAGGCGGCAACAGCTTCCGTACTCAAAGATGAGACTTGGGATGAAGACCTTGGGATGAAGACCTCTCACCTCTGATTTTGGTGGAACCTGGTCTGATCCCTGCTCTACTGCTCTAAGTTGTTGTGTGGTTCGTCGGGCAGCAGCTTTGGGAGGAAGCTGTCGACGTCGGTGATAAACCTGCTTCAGGCGAACAGAGGACAGTTGGTGGTGAATGTGGGAGCATCTGAGAGGTAAAACGAGAGACTGGACGAGCGAGGGGGGAAAACAAAGTGGATGAATCAACCGGCAGGATGAAAACTTCATCATTTATTTGAACAGGGCTGCGTCTCTCACCTTCATACTGTTGAATTAAAACTGGGATGAGCTCCGATCCTCTGGAACAGGAAGAATCCTCAGAATTATTAGAAGAGGAAACTAGAAACCTCATTATTTACCTCAGTCAACAGACGCACAGAGCAAGTTCAAAGCAGTTTTAATCGTATTAGAAGTTCCCATAGAGTCATTTACATGTCGAAGCAGTCCCATTGTTAAATTGCCGTTTTCAGTCTTATCTTGTCAACGCAGCGTCATCGTGAATTAAACAGTAAACACAGAGCATGAACACAAAGCCTGTTTCCGTAGTAACAGACCCATGCACATTTAACCTCCATGGTTAATGACACGTTACCGGAACGCAGACCGGTCTGACCGTTTGGGTCAATAAATCCTATTTGGACGGGATTAGTTTCACCCCTAGGTGGGGTAATGTCACTTTACCACAGGACGTCAGCGATATAAACGGTCAGTTCGCACCACGGGATAAGAACCGTAAAACTACCATCGGTGGGAGGGGGGCAATCCATTCACTCCTTCCAGGCAAAACACGGCACGAGGGAACGAGGAGAGAACGGTCACTGCAAAAAAAAAACAGGCAGATATCGGACCAGGGAGGAAACCTTGTGTTTCATTTTGGTTTTGGGGGGGAACGCAGGTTTCAGATGCAGCTGGAGGCCGTGGACCACAAACACACAACGTGGCAAGAAATTCATGAGGATGTGATCAAGAAATGTGCTTTTACACAGACTTGTCCGACTAGTGTAAAACAGAGTGTTCATGCTGGAAAACCCTTGAAACCCCCCCCAAAAAAACCCCACAAGAAAACAGGATCTGATGTCATATTCACTGCAGGTCTGTTCACAGGGGATCGGACCCCTCTACAGTCGGTAAAAGTCACTGACAGTCAGTGACATCAGGCAGTAATGATAACTGACATGACACATGTGGACGGGACTAAAACACTTTACCCCGCCTACTTGGGTACAACTGATCCCGTCCGAAAAGGGCTAAAAGTCGCTAAAAGGTTGTGACATCTCGTCATTACACAAACATGAGTTTCCTTCAAGGGACATGAAGGTTTTTTGTTTTTTTTTTTCCTTCGATCTTGATTTCAGTCCCATGTGGATCTCAGCACAAAGGTTTGCAGTGTCTCATGTTGAGTGCACAGGTCCGGCCCAGGTTGGCCCCCTCTAAGAGGAGGTCGGAGAGGCGGTCGAGGCCGAGGCAGGTGGTGAGGGGGCTGACGAGACCATAGAGACCCCCTAAAGTGATGCTGAGGGGCCAGCCGAAGAACAGCAGGACCACCAGCCAGATGATGCACCAGAAGCAGGAGCCGCAACCACCCATCCTGTTCTGGGACAAAGAACAGGAAGTTCAGAGGCTGCTGCTTCAACGCCAAGTGACAATCAGAGCGTCGGCCAGTCAAACACGTCTCTGATGCAGCGTCAGAGTGCGTCGGAGGAGTGTCAGACACCACAGTGGCAGCTGAGCGCTGCTGCGGCGATGAGCATGAAGGGAGATTATCAGATTGAAACGTGCCCCGCTGATGATCTGGATGTGCCTGTCGGGATTAGGCAGTGGCCTTGACAAAGCACCATAAGCTGGCAACCTCAAGCAATAACCAGCACGCCCGTCTGCCTGCTGAGGTCACCGAGCCGCCCACTTACACAGTGGCAGCGGCACTTCAGTCACCGGCTAACAGCAGATCAGCGCCGATCACGGGTGACTGCCGTAATGAGCCCGGCTTTATAGACGCCATGATACGCTGGCGTCCACCATCTACATGTGATCTATCTACATACAGCTGTTACTGGAGAAAAAGCGGTGAGGACAAATTACCACATGTGGAGTCTTTTTAGCTCCAAACTGTATTTTTTTCAAGAAATCCAAAAAGGAGAGGGGCAAGGAAACTGACAACGTGTGGTGAACTCCAGCAGACCAGAACGTGCCCTGAGGCTCAGCCTTGAAAAGTTGAGATAGCAGAACTGATGGTTTTATGGGTGTGAAAGTGTTGTTTGCTGTCAGACTGATTCTCCGAGACGCTTTCAGCTGTTGAGACACAATGATCAGATGCTTCTCCGCCTGCAGCCACCACAGCCGTGACGCCATGTAATGTGTAATTTCCTGTTTTGAAATTACTGTCGGACGCCGTTGGACAAGAGATCGGACACATTTGGCACGTCTCACGCTGGATGTCGGGTTTTCTGATGCATCAAATGAGGAAAAAACAAACAGACCCACGTTCAAGTTTCACTCCACATGTTTACATCCTGAATACGAAACAACTTGTCCTGTAACTGACTAGAACACGAGCTCGAACACAGGTGGAACAGCCTGAATGCATGCTGTTAGGACCACAGTCAGCCCAAAGCAGGGTTAGAGGCGCCAGCTCTGCAAAGTAGCTATTAACCAAATGAATACCTGTCGGGGGATTATAAAAGACATGTTCACCTTCAGCACAGTAAGCTCTCCGGAGGAAAGGGACCTGGTTGGTCTTCTTGCTCGCCGCTGTTTTCCCTTCCTGACGTTGGCTCGGTGCTCAAAAAGCTCCAGAAATTCCTTCCAGAAGCCACTTCCCACCAGCCAGCTGGGAATTCACCCACCACGACAAGGTACCACAGCCGCTGGAGAGAAGTGGCTGCAAAAGTCGCCAGTGGGAGGATGTTACGCAATGCAGACATTCATGTGACTCAACTCAAACCGTTGTCACGAGTTTTACATTTACAATGACTTGCAGGAGAACAGGACAGGCCTGCAATAAATCAGTTTCCATTTAATGTGAATGCACATCGACTCGACTGGGTTCTGTGAAAGAACGCGTGCGTTCTGCGTGAATCAGCGCTCAGCATCTCGCCGGCGACATGCCAGCAGTGCAGCCGACAGAGATAATCTCCCTGATCCGATTCCTTCCCTCAGCTGTGAGAAAAGAACTCAAATCTGAAACACTTCATATGAACCTTGACTTTAAGTGTCCTGCTGTGAGAAGGCACAAAAACACATGAACCACTTGCGCAACACTCGGCATGAGGAACGACACCTCCACGTCATCAGGTCTCACACCGGACCACGACTCAGCGGCTGTGCAGGCGACCTACTCTCTGCACTCGCCACAGGGATGAGGATGTGACAACGAGCGACGTGTGGCTTTCGATTCCATTTAGGTTATTGTATCTCATCCTTTCATTCATACATTTCCCTGTTTTTCCATCTATTTGTGTATTTAGCTGATTTGCTGTATAATTTTATTGATGTTACTGTGTGTGTCTTGTACCTATTGTCTGACGTGTGCGTCCAGAGGGGGAGCTGAAATCCCCCGTGTGCACGCTGGCTCTGGGGTGAACCCAGAGTGACCTAGAAATGCAGCCTCCTGGCAGAGTGCTGCTGGTTCAGACTGAGCCAATCAAAGTTCAGTGTGTTCACACCGGAGATGAGTGGATGATTAATAATGGCACATGACCTTTGTTTTGGTTGTTTTCTTTTAATAAAAAAGTACTGATGTTACAAAAGTTTGACTAAATAATTGTCATGATGTTTTTCTTTTTTTCCTCATGTCAGCTCCAGTAGAAAACAAATCCAGATTTACTGACCCCACATTAATCTGACCCCCCCCCAAATAAACCAGACAGTCCCACAGCTTCTACTTCTCCTGCTCCTCTCCTCCGTCCTCCCTGTCGCTGTCGCTGTCTCTGCCGGGGTGCTCTGGCATCTTGTCCTGATCCGTCGTATCCTGCTCTCCTTCCTTTGTGCCGGTGTCCCCCGACGTTGGCTCCGAGTCGGCCCCTCCATCTGGGCCGTCCTGCTCCATGGGGGTTTCTTCCTGCGCTTCCCCAGAGCGAGTTGGCACGTTCTCTGCCACAGCATCTGTCTTAGTTTGCTGCGGCGGCAGAGCCAGTTTCTGCTCTTGTTGCTGAGCCAAAAGAAGAGGGGACACACAGACAATGTGAGGCGCTGTGTAAAGACCACAGCACATGACATCTTCTGCTCCCTCACTCTCGTTAGGTCGACACTTTAACATTTACACATGTGAACTCTCCCTGGCACCATGATCCGGACCAAACACTGTGTGTGTGTGTGTGTGTGTGTGTGTGTGTGTGTGTGTGTCGTTGTTGTTGTTGTTGTGTGTCCACCGGTGGTTTCTCAGCAGAAATCCAGTCATGTGTGACCTCCTTCTCCTGGTCATTTTACCTGTCTGTACTTGTGTGAGGCCTGCATCATGTGCATGTACATGCTGTACACCAGGTTTGCCATTTCTGGCATGTTCTTCACCGGCTGGTCGGGCCGCTCAGAGGCGTCTCTCTGAAAGGAACAAACAAACAAACGAAAGCAGATTAAGACACAAGAAGGAGCATAAAGGTGATGAGTGTGTGTTGTTCCCCGGCTTGAAGCACCTTTAAATGTCCATGGACCTTTTCACAATCTTGTTTCCTTTTACCATTTGCTGACTAATGTGTTTGTACCCTGATCATTTTATGTTCTTGTTTTTTTTTTCCTCGTGCAGCACTTTGGACTGCTGTGTGCAGGAAATCTGTGCAATGAAAATACATTTTCCTCACACCTCCTATGGGTAAGGACACTATTGTACAAAGTGTGTGTGTGTGTGTTACACTGAGCAGCTACCTGCTCTCTTCTTGAAAGTCTCACTTGCAGCCTCCAGCAAACACTGCTCATGCATTATCAAACTGAGTCAAAGATGCAGGGGTTGTAAGTTTGGCAAATTTAGCATGCAGACGCAGTCTAACAGGCGAAAGCGGGAGTGAGGTGAGCAGGATGCTCGTCCTGCTGGGCTGTTACCTTGTGAACGTTGGCGGGGGGGGGCTTGCTGAGTAAAGGGGCCCTTTAGGCATGGTGTCAGAGCGCATGTACTCAATGCTGTTTTACTGCTGTAAAATGATCTGTCAGTGACTCAGAATTAAGGAACCCATCAGCTGTGTGCTGAACTACACCCGATATACAATTATACAGTCAAATCTATTTGAAAATGTCCCCACAATAGGGACATTTTGAACAATTTACAACAGGAGAAATGAGCCACAGTCCCTCAGGACACATGTGCCCACTTAGTTTGAACCTACCAGGAGAGGCTGAGGCTCCACTACTGACTGAAAGCTGTCAGAGGAATAATAACTTTGACCATGGCTATTCTTGCTTTTTCCAGTTTAAGTTCAGCAAACCAACAAAAATGTTCATTTGACCTGATGCAGATGTTGTATTTGTTTTTGTGGAAACACCTAAGGTCATGGCTCATGTCACTGGAAGGATCAGGGAGTACGTATGTATGTGTATATTCCTACACGGAGCTAAGCAGCATGCGTATCCTTGATGTTGTCGTCTGCGTCTCAGTCAGCTGGCTCCTCGTGACAGCTCTGTTAATTGTGCCAGACAAAATCAGACGTTTAATCTGCGTCTGCGTGTAAGCAGCGGGGGGTTCTTGACTCCAGATAGCGCGCTTAAGCAGGGGCCGCATGTGTGTGCCCGAAAAACAACTGTCCCCTTTGGGAACGAACACTCTGGAAGTCAGAGGAAGTGTCAGAGACTATGGGGGTATTCTGGACGCCCCCGTCGCCACACACGCCAGTCAGCCAGACACACTGACCAGACGACAGTCGGCCCACGCTGCCCTGGCGCGATACGGGGGAGAGGTTTTGCCATCTGACCTTCGGGGTTAATTATAGCCGCACTTGTGCTTTCCCGGTGCTTGCAGATGCCCCCTGCAGAATGCTGTTAACAGGCCACAAAGCTGCTGTAAGACCCGGGACCGGTGGGGAGGAAGGGGAGTGAGGATTCCTTTCAGAATATAGAGGCAGGATTAGACCAGATTCAGGGGGCTGTGGCAGCAGAGGAGAGCTGAAGAGGGCAACAGCGATGGAAACAAAGGTGGAACGTCAGCTCTGTCCCAATCTGCCTCATTATCAGTCTGTCAACGGAGCATAGACTGCTGCGTGCAGGCGTGTGTACGTACAGGCTGTTCCTGGTTGTAGTACTCGTGCGGTCTGATATGGAGCTGCAGAGGTCTGGCGGTGAGCTGGTTGAAGGCCGGCGTCAACTCAAAGCAATTCTGGAACAGCGCCACCCGGGCAAAGATGTAGAGGCCCAGCCTGGCTCTGGACATGGCGACCACCAGACGCCTCACGTCTCTGTGGAGGAAAGGGAGAGAAAGGGACGTGAAGGAATGTGACGGAAAGGAAAAACAAAAGGCAGAAGGAAGGAGGGGAAGCCAGAGAGAGAGAGAGAGAGAGAGAGAGAGAAAGGACCGGAAACTGACAGAGGAAGAAAGGCAGTGTGGCATAGGAGGATAAGAACGAACAGCAGTCGGCGAGGGGAGCGAACGGGTCGGGATTAACAAGACGGACAAGTGGAAGAGGTGGGAGAGTCCAGGAGGGGACGGAGAGGTCACTTTGTTCCATCTGAAGAATCAGGGGATTAGACGTGTTTCCCTGAGAGTGCTGAACGAATCAGAATGGTTGTTGACCTGGTGCAGCACTGCTGCTGAAAGCAGACACAGTCATACAATGTCTTCCGTCGACAGTTTCCAGACACATCAGAATCAACTAAATTCAACAGTCTGTGAGTAGAGACACTCGTATTCCTGACCCACGCACTTCTTCAATAAGCTCTTGTTCACAGAAAGAAAGAGACATAAACCATTCACACATAAAACCTCCACCAAACAGCTCCAGCTCTACCCGACTCGGTTCTACTCAGTCGCTTTTTTTTACTGTGACATAAGCACATAAACAATGAAACATGGAGGAGATGGACAAGTTCCGACTGTTTGTGGATTTTTGTGACAGCGCGAGAAAAGAGACGGAGCAGGACATGATCGCCGACACAGAACTGCGCCCCGCTGCGGTGTCTCCGTCATCAACGGACCAGAGTGTGTTTAACACATCAGACAGGTGAAATGAGGACATGACGAGGAATAAATAACTGAGTTGTGAACTGAAAACTGAAAGGCGGAGCTTGGGGACGGCCCTTGGTCTGTAGTGACCAATCAGAGACCAGCACTGTGACATCACATGTTAAGTACCAGCTCAGCTCGCTTGGGACCTCGATGGAGGTGGAAGGAATACAAGAACCACGTCCGAGCGCCAGCGGAAACATAAAGAAGCCGGGTAGAGCTGGAAGCGTGTGGAGGAGGAGTGCCAATACACATCTTACACACTGTAAACTATCTGTGGTCCCATTCCAGCCATCCTTATTTTGATGTGTACATTGTGAACGCAGTGTGAAGCCATGGTCTGCGTCATAGAGCCAGAGAGGGGCTGCAGTTCAACCCACTCCAGTTTGTAATAGACCGGCTCTCGCTTGTTTCAGCTCTAACGAAGCCGTGCAACATTTCACAATTTCACTGGCCTATTAATATTTGAGACAAAAGCATCTTGGGCTTACAGAGAATTACAGCGCTTTGAAACTGGCACCACATTTGAGGGGAAAGAAATCTTTGATTCATTTAAGCAGCTCGTGTGACACTGGGAACACTCTTTGGATCGACGGGGAAGGAACGCCGCTCGCAATCATGCCTGTGCACGAAAAAACGTGGAGTATGTCCACCTGAGCACTTCATGAGATTATGAGGGATTAATTCCTGCAATATGAGTTGTATGAATATGCGACGAGGAAAACGATTACGGGATTTTTGAGCGAGACGCCACGTGCAGCCTATAGACCAAATATTACAGCACACTTCAAGCGAGAGCGTGCACACCAGCAGAAAATGAAACTTGAAAGCACAAGCACAGTTTCCACAGAGACAAACTGCAACCCCCTTCAACCAATGGGCACGGAGCACTGGAAGAAACGAGCCAATCGTGAAGCCGGTAGCCTGTGGACATGGCACGGCAGAGGGGACGCCCACCTGGCCAGTGCTCTGACATGGTCGGGCAAAGTGGATGAACACTGTGTGTGTGTGTGTTTTCCCACACGTGTGTACGTGTCAGAGCGTGTCTGGATCTGTGCGTCGCCGTCAAAGGCTGTGCTCCTCACATGGGGAGCACAGGAACGCCTCCCCTGCCAGAGCCTGGGTCAGATCGTCATATGGTCAGCTGCGTCCCCCCTGGTTGTCACGGCAGCCAAACGCCTTGAGCAGAGACTCGGGAAAAGGGGAAGAGTGCAGCAGGAGGAGGACTGTGAGGTCGTACACATGGGCGATCACACAAAAGGCGAAAATAATAAAAAATACACTGGACGGATGAAAAGTCTATAAAAATATATAAAAACAAAATACTTCGTGCCTCAGCATCTCCTTCCAGGTCACACATCCAGTCCCTGGTTGACACCGCATACAAGGTGAGGTCAAAGTTCTCAGAGAGGTCCGGTGTCAACATCTACACGTAATCACCAGTCAGACATTTAAATCTATGTGGATTGTGTGTTTATGTTTACACTTAATGACATAATATGCATCACATTATCTCACCCTACTATCTGTGGAATGACTGATTCATAAATAAGACTTAAAAATCCAAGGCTTCAATAGCAACAACATACAGCAGATATATTCTTTCTTTCAGTTATTTATTCCATTTTGTTTTGCTGATAACACTCTTATTCCCCGTCTGATGGAATCCACAGAGCACAATGATGAGATGAGTTTAGGACGGGGCAAGAACGCATCAAAGGCAGGATGTAATTTCCAGAGATCCAGAGATCGAGATCAAATGAATGATAGAGACGGGGAAGCTACCAGCAGGGTGAACTCTGAGCGGCTCGCTGCGTTCCTGATTCCAGACTACATCATGTCAGCGCTTCAAACCAGTCGCTGTTTTTCTCCAGTGTTTTATAGGGCCGTATGTGGCGCTTCACCCCGGGGTTCCAATCTGTGTACGGGGAGAGCTGGTGCACGCACTGGCAGCTCAGCTAAACCTTCCAACAGCAGGTACTGTACATCACGGCAAAGGCCATCGTGGCAAACGTGAGTACTCTGGAAGTGTCTCTCCTCTCGATGGACTGTTAAAACACGCGGTGGCGGATTTCGTGTGAAAAGCTCATCAGGATCTCATGGTCGCCGAGGAGTGAAAAGCCATTTGATCATAAGTCATTTGAGTGAAAAGAGAAGGCGAGGCGGAGAGATAAGAAGTGTAAGAGGAGCAGACAGCGAGGGAGCACAGATGAGCAGTGGGAACGTGACAGGGAAAGAAAAGACATAAAACGTTCCGCTGAAGTTGGGTTAAGGATTGTTACATGGTTTGTCTTTGACCACACGTCTTTGTTTTTCAGTCTCAACCCAATCATCGGAGCACAATAGCTGCTCTTAACAGGACTAAAAGCAGTCGGCTCCACTCACGTGCTGCCGACTTCAGCTCACTGCAAGAAGACCTGGAGCGTCTGACACTGGACCAAGTTACCTTAAGTGTCCTACGGCCTTGGTGCGGACCAGAGAGAGGATGATGTAGTCGTTCTGCTGACCCTGGAACCTGTCCACAGTCGTCACCTGCAGAGACGCAAAGACGTTATCAGGCGCTAAATCACATCGATAAAACCAGACAAACTGCTGCTACAGGAGCTGAAAGTGCATAGTTGGTGGGTTTAGACTCAAAGGGATCGTTA
>CAAKHB010000267.1:115939-157585 GCA_901007665.1 Aeoliscus strigatus | reverse complement strand
CGAGCAATGGCTTTGACATTGAGACAGACGTGCATATGAACACACAGGAGCCTGTGAGCTCGACTGTGCCGCCTGGGAGAGAGACAGAGAGAACAGGGCGATGGCCGAAACGTGAACCCTGTTAGTGCTGCTGGCGCTCATTAAACCTTTGACTTGAAGCAGCCTGGGATGGAGCTCTTGCAGCTAAATGCTGCAAAACCAAGAGGCCTAAAATGTTTTGAAATTGTTATTCATTGCATGATCAGGTGGAGATATACAAAGCATCTAGGCTTCCAGCTAACATCCATCCAACTGACAGAGACAGCTCAAGCTCCAGTGAATCACACGATGGAGCAACTTTATCGATCAGCTCTGTCATGAATTATGAATGAAAAGGTGGTAACATCAACATTTTCATTGGCTAATCACAGGACAATAACACTTTTAGACAAAGATGAGAGCTGCTGCTGCGACTGACTATGACAGACTTTCTATTGTCACATTTGGGAGAAACTAATATGTATTGAAATGATTTGTTTTCATTGAATGGATGAAATACTCACATCTCAAAATGTGGACCCAGTGGGTGTGTTGTAAATGACGATTAAATAACAATCAATCGGCATCTACTTTCCATCAAATCAGCAATGAGAGTAAAGGTGCTTCTAAACAAATATTGCATATATCAGATTATATTGCATATATCAGATTATATATCAGATATATCAAATTTTTTCAAGTAATTTCATTCAATGTTTAAGTCCAATTCTCATGTATTTTAGATTTATTAAACAAACATAATATATACATTTCTCAGACATCAGTCTCTCAGATTTGACATTAAGGGTATTTAAACTGCATAATTAGTGGTTTACTCATACCTGACACAAACTATTGTGATCTTTTTCTTCTTCTTCTTCTTCTTCTTCTCCTTTCGGCTTTGTCCCTCTTCAGGGGTTGCCACAGCGAATCACTGATTTCCATCTTTCCCTGTTCTCTGTATCCTCTACTCTGACTCCAACTACCTCCATGTCCTCCCTCACTGCATCTATGAACCTCCTCTTTGGCCTTCCTCTCTGTCTCCTACCTGGCAACTCCATCTCTAACATTCTCTTTCACAGTTTTACATGTAACGAATGGAAAATGCACAGTGTGGATGCACCTGTCAGTCACAGTAAGTTCTGTGTGTGTGTGGGGGGGGGGTGAAGCATTAGAATAAACCAATCAAAGGAGTTTGTCTGGTACAGCTGCGTATCAGTAAATGCCAGTGACGAGAAGGTTTCTATGAACCTTTAAAACGTGTGTTCCTGTGAGAGCAAGGATGAGAACAGCCCGACCAGGTCTTTGTGTCTGACCTTACTGAGGGGGTACAAAGGACTATCGGGGGGTCCCCTTTTGTTACTGTATCGCTGTGGCTGGGGGGGCAGCGAGGAGGGGCTGTGACCCACAGAGGGCTCTCCTTCACCCTTGCAAGCACTTTTACAAACACACTGACGCATCCTCCGAAGACAGATACAGGCGCACAAACTCCAACCACAGCCGGTCACAGGAGGCTGGGCAGGACTGTGTGAAGGAATGAGCCGGCATGAAAGGGGTTAATGGCATCGGAAAGGTAAACACGCAAGGATAAAGAGAGGAAAACTGCACGGAGGAGGAGGAGTGGATGAAAGGAGGGAAGTGAAGCTAAAAAGATGAAAGAGAAGCAGATTTAATTACAAAGGACGGAGCGAAAGCTAATGAGCTTTTGAAAACAGTTGATAGTTTTACTAATCAACTGATTATCAAGTGTCCAACTTTATTTGGGACATTTAGGAGGAGAGTCGCTGCACCAATTTGAGGTTCATTAGTGAGTGGGACAAAAGTTTCAATCCAAATACAACTAGAAAAGCACAAAGAGCGCAGACTTCCATCAAGCAGCTCCTTTCTACCCAATATTATCGTCCTACATTCGTCCTTCATTTTACCTACAGTAAAACATCTATCATAAATCAATTTTGACCATCTAAACATGCCTTTAGCATTTCAAATAATGTGGATGTCGTTAACAGTCAATGAAAATAATCAGCAGCAACCTTCTGTCAAACACAAAGAAAAACTTGGTGGAGGACCTCCAGGTTACCGTCGGACACTCGTCCCAGCGTGTCAAAACAATGACCACTGGTTGTTAGCAGCCGCTGGAGCTGGTAGAGTTAGATGTCCGACGGCTGCCAACAGGTGACTGCCGTTACAGCTGGGTGCCGGTGTTTGATTCCCATCCTGCCCTGGAGGGAGGACAGGAAGCAGACACTTCCGTCCTGCAACATAATGGACATCTGAGCCAAACTGACCATCCATGTCTCTGACCACCTGGCCCAGACGCTGGACCTCACTTGACCCCACCTCACCTGGCACACACCTGGGGTCAACTCGGTGCCACAAAGACACTTTCGAGCTAATAATTCATCTATTTAGGCAGTTATTTCATATTCAAATGACAAGCTCAGTGTGCTTTTATCAGTACTGGCTGTGTGATGCACAGTTTGGCGCCAAACGATTATTGCGTGACACATCTGAGGACAATCAGGTAGAATAACAAGCAAGAGACGGGCGCATGCCAAAACAGTGACCGAAACAATGACCCTTGACTATGAGTGTTCTGTGTGGAAGGAGAGTTTGACCAGAATGTGGACACAGCACAAAACACGTTAATGGCTTTCGGTGGACGAGGGTTGACTGTTGACCTGCGGGTAAACTTTGACCACACAGCCACGTGGGGACGAATGTCACTGCTCCAAAACAAAGGTTTCCCTTCAGCTGAAAACTCTGTTTCCCAGTCTGCTTCATCATACATTTTTTTGAGGGAGGATTGAGACAATGGTAGAAATTTAGACATTTGTGGTTTTGGCTGGCGCACAGCAACATTCAACTCATGTTGAAAACATATGTGTGTACATACGTATCAGCAGCTGTGGCATTGTACTGACAACAACAGTGCTTTTAGTCCTTCCATGTTTTCTTTTCTGTCTGCTTGTCACCTGATACACAGGAGCTAGTCCTTGATTGCATAACCATTGTTTCTGATGACTGCAGCCATGTCTGGGTGGGTGGTCTAATCATTTCTTTTATGACTGTATGTATTCTAAGCTGCATGTTTGGTTGGTCTACTGGAATTTTTTGAAGATGTGTTATTACAGATATTGTATGTACATACTAGCAATAGCAGAAGACAGATACCTATGTGAAGAACGTTTTCTTGTTCTCTTTCAGAGTTAGGGGTTAAGTTCTTTGTCAAGGAATAAGGATACGTAATAGATAATATACATGTTATTTGGGTAAATTACTGTATCACATGTGAATGATCCTGACTAGTCATTAGTGCCGTTCAAAGTACAGAGGAGGTTTTCTCTGTGGAGGACTGAGCCTCAGTTCTTTGGAAGAAACACACCGACTGTCACTGAATCTGACAAATCCCTATCAAAACTTTACTAAATGATTAATTTCACCGGTGGCTCCCTCTGATTTTGTCCACATCTCAACTAATCCATCTTCAGAACCCATAATCCCACTTCACATCACTCTCTCCACTGGCGAGTTATTCTCTCCCTCTTTTTTCCACCAGTGAGCCACTCACCCACTGGTTCCATCATCCCTCTCCTCTTACTTGTTTCTGTCCCCCCTCGCATTGAGTCGGTCGGCAGACAGGTCGAAAGCGATCAACAGGCGTTACACTCGGCTAAGCGCTCATTGTGCACGTGAATACAGCGAGGGAGGGATGGAGAGAAGGAAAGATGGAGATGGGTATTGTGTGCTAAAGAGTGCAAACAGGCCGTGCGCCTCCCTGGTTTAGCCCCACATCAAAGCTAAGCAAACACCCGCCCGCCCACTTCGACCCTTAATTCTTACACACAAACCCTTTCGCTCGGCTGCGGCTTCCTTCGCAGACGGACCTCAAACCCCAAACGCAAGTCAGGCACCGACAAACGGCCCATCGTCAGATTCCCTGTGATGAAAACCCAGTTATCACTTCTGGTCCAGGAAAATACAAAAACGCATCAGGGAGGGGCGGGATAATATACCAGAGATGTCGTGCCTCTGTGATGATCCACTTAACGGCTCCAAATAAAGCTGTATGTGACTTAGTAAGAGGCAGGTGGCATGTGAGATATCTGGTCTGTGAGTGCCCATGGATACATACATATACAACCGCACACACTTGAGCAGACTAGTGTGTGTTTTGCGGGTTGATATGAGATCATGTGTGAGAGTGAGATGTGTGAGAAATGTGTGTGAGAGCTGATGTTTTGTCTTCCCTGCAGCAGTCATGGCTCACTGGGGGGTTGGAGGATGGGATTAAAACAGGAGTGTCACATCCTCAGTGAGTTATAGCACTCATAACACACACACACACACACCAAAAGAAAAACATTTGACTAACGGAACGACATATCACATCATTAAACAAGAAGACACATGTCACGCACCAACAATCACTCAACACACACACACACACACACACACACACTATGGAATATGAAGCTCAAACATCAACACAAAATAAAAGGAAGGAAATTATTTGTCACCTCGGGTGAGTTCCAGACAGGACTCATGATCATCACTTCTAAACCCGCTTGAAAAAATGCAGGACAGCTGAGAGACTAAAACACATACACACACACAACCTATGTGGTTTTGTTACCCTGAGATTCTTCCATCTGATTTCCACATTTAAATTTCCCATATGTTTCTCACAGGCAGCTGAGGCCCTTTAACAACAAAAACAAAGTGACCACAGTCCTGATGTAGAAAGGAAAAAAAAAAAAAAAAAAACTGTTGAAATTGGATTTGGCCCGGTCTTAACCTCGGCCCCTCTCTGTGTTGTGTGTGTTCTGGGGGCCAGGAGGCTAATTTGATTTGTTGGACAGAAGGATGGGGGGAATGGGTGAAGACCGTCTGTCACTCTGGAAGTTGCACTTTTCAAGAGCTACTGTAAGGACGCTGCTGCATGACGATGACAGAAGTACGGTGGATAGAACAGCATGACGGAAATACGACAGTGGAACACCTTCTACGGAGTCATCTGCTGTGTCACGTTTGTCTAAATCAGTTTAAAGTGACAACTGAGAGGACGATTCACACACCTGTGCTGTCGGTTCATGGCTGCCACCATCAGAGCTGTCCAACCAAGACGGTGGCGGTGATTTGGGTCGACCCCCTCCTTTAACAGCCTGGTGGGTGGGGGAGGGAAACAGAAACAACTGAATTAAAAGGCTCCAGATAATCCACAATGTGTATCCAGAAATCTGATCTGATCTCTGTAATTTCTAAATAATATCGCATCAACGTCTTTATCAGCCGCACACACCAGCTGAACGACCAGCGACTGTGAGTGTGTAAACCAGGTGTGTGTTAAGCTGTGTGCCTGAGGGTATGACATCAGGTCCTTACAAGTGTGTGTAAGTTATCCGTCTGCGTGTTTACAGTCAACACAGCGGCCTCAGACGGGTCCGCACTCCGCTCCGCTGCTCTCTGGATCATTTTCATTGCATGTGATATCAGAGTTTGAGCAGTCCTCAGGGCAGCGTCAGCCAGAGGAGCGCTTCATTTTAATGAGACTGTGAAGATAAACGGGGCCATTGTGATAAACACAAGTTAGAATACAAATAAGTGTGGATTGAAAACTAAGTAATAATGGAGAGTAAATGCTGAAAACATCTCCAGCAGCTTTTTAACCTTGTGTAATATATTAATATATTCACAACGACCACGAGCTTCTATCAACAAATCAATGACTATCATTTCATAAACCAGTTTAATCCTTCATCCTTTGTTTCCTAGGCAACTGAATCTCAACTCCTCATGCACAATGTTAAACGGCATCCCTGAAATAAAATGTTTTACCACAGTATCACTGCAAGTGATTTCCTAAACGAGTATGTAATCTCTCCTTTCTAGAGCCTTTCAGCAGACCCCCCCCCAACTCTACTTCAAGCGCAACCAAAGCACTTAACACATCTGTGACCAGCGAACTGTCGAACTCAGTGCTGCACTCTCACCTACACCATCTGTCACATGTGCACAGGTAACACAAGCCTGGAGACAAAAACGGGTAAACATCTGTACGCAACAGTTGGGTGGACTGAAGAATTCTGTACGAGCTTATAATGTCTCGTGCATAGCATATGAGTTTTTGGTTTCTTTTCCATCGTCAGACTCCCAAACTGCAAGTTCTGGACTGTGTGTAGCCTATTGTGTGTAAGGAGTATATTGTGTCAGATGCTCTGTACTTTATGTACTCAACAGTTACTTGAGATTTGTAATACAATATAATCAGCGAGACAGATGGGACCATGTAGACCATAAAGCACACGCATGCTCGCGCACGCACAAACACACCAGAGTCTCCTTAAAATGATTTTATTAAAAATACAGTACAACACATGTAATGCAAGTGTTGGGACACATATTTTGTCATTTTATGAGACAATTCTTGAACGCTACACACTGGTTTTATGCACTTGACGCAGTGTGAACAAGATTCGGCTCTGGTGAAGTTTTCTGCTGCTACTTAAATGGCAGCAATGTCGTTTCTGTAGCTGAATACTGCTTCGTTGTTTTAATTTACCATTGCTGTTTCATGTTTAATTCAACTGACCTTTTTCAGGTTAAGGTATATCAAGTGTCAGCTCTGGGTTTGTTGTGAACATTAAAATGAAACAATATCTGTGTGTGTTCGGTTTTGGACATGTATCTTAATTTTTAAATTAGGAGACAATGGAAAAAGGTTGCAAATTTACTTCAGTCTGACACCCTATTATTACTCATGTTTGATGAGCGGTTAACAACAATGAAACAAACATACAAATAAGAAGTAATAACATTAGCAAAGGACAAATTATGAGAAGCATAAAATCAAATTGGGTATGTTCATTAACTCCTCTTAGTTTGAAATCTGCTTTGCAGAACATGCAACTCTCAGTTTGAGTTGCTCCTGCGCTGCAGAAGACACAAAGACCTTCCGCGCCATCTTCTGGTAAAAACGGGGACTGCAACTATGTCATACAACATTTCATAACAGAAGACTGGCACCTTGCAGGTTATTTATGACAACATGCAAACTCAGAGATAATGAACTGCGAAAGAACACAATGCCCCCAGAGACACACACTTGTGAAAGTGATTTGGGTAGTTTTTCCTCTTACTGTGGAGACTGTAAAGTCAAATTGTGATGGGTTCTATCATCAAAATCAAACTGAAGCACATTACTGATATTACACCTCGGTGAATTACCTTATATGTTGCACTAATTCAAAAATATGTACTGTGATTCCTAAATCTTCCCTAAATTTGTCAAACTAAAAGTATTTCTGACCTGATGTCACAAATAGTTGTGTGCATAGCAGCCCAAACTGTATATTAAAAGAAACCCCGACTATTAAGACATGTTAAGACATGACCCTAATAAGCCACAATTGTTCTCTCATACTAAAATATGTTAGAAACACATAAAATATTGCCTATTGGCGACAGTTTTCCCACATAAGGAGCCTAAGCGCCGTTGAGACGTTGGACACGTAGTAAACAACCCACTTCTGTAGGTGAACCATTGGACACGCCACTGATCAGAGGAGGCTGATAATTCACCTCTTCAGTCACTTCAGTAATCTGTAAGTGTACGGTGTTCTCCAAATATCACAGCTCTGGATGCTAATAATCATCACACAATGGCTTACCTTGAACAGCTGCTGACAAAAATTGTAGCTCGAAACAACAAACTCTCCTTCTCGGTTGGCATGGGGACGCAGTTACTGCACATACAGCAATTTTGTGCCACTCTCGCCTCATCTCGTCTTTCTTGAGCTTCATTTTGATGCTCGTTTTGAGAGACATTTTCAGTGTTGGCCTCCCCATTCATGTTTCGCTCAAGTTCAAATTGAAAAGGCTGAACAGATGACATGTTTATGTCGCTGAACAGTCACAGCAGAGTACTGAGGCCGGCCGGGGCAACCATATGACGTCAGTACCCAGGGTGCATTGCGACGTAAACAACAATGGCGACCTAAGAGTTAAACTATATTTTCAAATTGTATGAAAAAAAAAGTTTTTTTATATCACATTATTACACCTGATACTAACGTTTATCTTTTAAGAACTAAAAGTATTCATAGCTGGGGTTCCCTTGAATAACCTTGGTTTTGTTTTTGGGGTTTTTTTTATTTTTAACGGAATGATGTCCATAAAAAGGTTCACACACCCTCACTACGTCACAATATTAAAATCCTACTTAATGATGAGGTTTACCAATGAAAGGAGCAAAACACACCAAGGATGTGTATTTGCGAACTGAGCATAATGCACATTTGTAACATATTAATTAGTGTTTAAATGTCACCTGGCCACATCTTGTGGGTTGTTGGTCCTTGCTGCCTCCAGCAGAGCATCACCTTATCATGAGAAACGGAACGAAAAGAAACAAGACAGAAAGTGTGAGGTTTTTCCATCCAAATATACTCATCTATAACGGCATACAGCAATGTATTACTGAAGATTGTACTTTATAAGAACTTGGCAGTTTTCAAGTCGGTCAGTATCAAATTGGGATGTGTGTCTTCATATTTCTAATCACGCTGTGTAGAAGGTATAATCTCAGATTCCGGTGAAATGTAACCATGAACATTTATTAGTCACAGATACAGGCAATTTTAATGAGATCATATTTTAACGCACAAATTGGATACTAGTCGTTTGCATACTCAACTTGAGTATGCAAACGACTTCAATGCTTAGGAAATAAAGGCCCCTGTGGTGGCTACATCAGAAAACTGCAGGGGTTTCCTGGTACCTTTGTTCTCAGAGTCCTTCTTGAGACAGAAGGCCACGGCTGCCGCTGACAGGATGCCGGCAGAGGCCACCCCAGCCCGGCTGGCTCGTCCACCTGTGTGCCGGTCCTCACCTCCGCCACTCGGCCCGTCCCCCTCCCAGAACCGGTTATTGTTGCGCCCCCTACTGGCCAGAGCGGCCCACGAGCTGCGGCGGTTCTCCAAGCTCGTCAGCCATCTAGGGGCGAGATGGTGGAACTGCACGGACGGGTTCACAGTGGCACCAACGGTGTCTTCAGCTAATAGCCCACGTCTAGAGACGCGGGACGTGGACACGAGGGGGTTCCGGTTGGTCTCTGCCGGAGTCTCCCGGATGCTCTGGCACGCGGCGCCGTTCGACGTGGTCTGGAGAACGCGGCTGCACGGGGAAAGGCTGCGCGACCTTCGCGTAAACAGCCGGGTGGGAACAGATGACAGCATGGCGAGGACCTCACCGAAGAACAGGCGGGGAGCGAAACCCTAAATCTGTCAGCACCAAAGGCTCCAAGCTAACCCACGACCCAAAGACACAGCTCCGTCCTGTCTGACGCCGGTGCTCCGTTCAAAGCCTCCAAGTCGAACAGCATTTCCCTTGAACCTCTGCTTCTACGCTGACTTTGGTGCGGAATTAGTCACATGGTCGGTGACGTCATCGGAACGGAAGTTGCTTTGTTTCCACTAGGTGTCACTGAAACGACGCATCGAATGAACCTATTTAACACAATTGATGAGGTGGTTCATTCTTCAACCACACCGAATTGAGTTTTTATCTTGTTACCAGAACGTTCTCATTCTCGTTCTCAACAAACTCATATGGCACCAGGAAAAAAATCCGAACACAGTTTATTGTTGTATTGTCATTGTACTTTCTCTTGCAACACGATATAAAAATAAATATATGTAATGTAAAACGTAATAAATAACGTAAAATAGAAATTAAGATAAAAATACAAAATCCCTAAAAATAAGATACAACATAAACAATATGACAAACATGTCGGTATTGGCAAGCCAGACAGTTTACAATAGGAGCATATTTGTTTTGTTCTGTAAAAGCAAGTATGGTTTCTGTGTTCTGGGTCCATCGTGTACACTTCATTTGTGTGAGTAGCTACTGTTTACCACAAAAGACGTTTTTTTTTGTCCGAACGTGTCCTGTAATACGATGCATGGCCACCAGATGTAGTTAAAGATTCATGACTCTCCTGTCACTGTGTAGTGAGAACCTGTTTCATAAAATGTCATCATGTGATTACAACCATAAGGCTAGGAACTATCATTATTTTTACTTTTCATCTTTAAAAATATTACTGGATGTAAACGCTGATATGTATGTCACCATATCAGATGGGAATGAGGGTAGGATGAGATAATGAAGTGGAAAATATAACATATGTGATAACTGACTTCTTTTAGGTCTCTAATTCACTTTGTTTCCTATCTGTGACTTCTTTCAAGCGTTTCAGCAACCACATTTCAGTCATTTAACATCAAGAAGAAAATTCACAAATGAAGCTCTGAAAATGTTGCTTTTTGATACATTGGGCTCTGATATCGGTCTGATTCATCCGAAGTGTTGGATCCAAGCAGGATCCACAGTGAGGTACAGATTTAATTTATTAAGTGGGCATGTTATGTCGGAGTGGCCTTACTGTGCTGCACCATAAAACACATCATGTCCTGCCATCATAAATCCACTTTTACCAGCTGTCTCATCTAAAGCCTTGAAGGGTGAACGAGTGGGTTCACCGTTGTTGACATCTGACCATACAGTCATTCTCACTAGCAAATGCATTTATACTCAACTCACCTGCTCGTTGGAGCTCATCTCAACTTGTACCAATTACCTAAAACTGATTTCCCTGAGCAACAATCACGTCATGTGCGGCTGACTGCTTTGCCACTCAGGGACTGAAATGGTTTAGCGAACACAGGTGCAACTAATTTCATGAACAATGGCTCAGTTCTGGGAAGTCTGTGTTCATACTGCACCAGTAAATCTGCATGTACAAAGCCCTGAAAGTGACCCACACAAACAGAGTGCACCAGTAAATGATATCATTTATATCTGTGCTATCAAAATTGACTTTATTAAAGCTGCATATGGTATCGTGGCAGAAAGAGGAAAAGACAAATCCCCCACTACTTCATTTTTATCAGCTGGTAAATGTGTTCTGGAGTCCATCCATGTCAGAAACTGTGACAAAGTGGCCTGCGCAGTAAAAGTTCCCTACATACTTGTTCCTGGAAGAACCATGTTTATAAAGCTTTCTATTTAGCAGTTGTTTGATTTGTCCTATGAGGAGAACCCGCCGCCCCCATACATATACTTGAACACAGACATGCTTCATCTATCTCAGGGGTGTCCGAACCGGTCCTCAAGGGCCACCTATCCCGCAGGTTTTCATTGTCAACCTGCTCCTACCTCACCTGAATCAGTCTCTGTGAAGTTCTGCAGAGGCCCGATGAGGAGCTGCTGATTTAAATCAGGTGTGTAGGAGTAGGATGACACAGAAAACCTGCAGGATAGGCAGCCCTCGAGGACCGGTTTGGACACCCCTGATCCATCAGTACATGAAAAGTTCTTCACACCATGCACTGAACTAAACTTAGGCTCTCTAGAACTGATTAGAAATTGATGACATTCATCCGTCTTGTGAAAAATGTCAGATTCATTTCATTGAATCTCTGTTATTATGGAACATGGAACTATGGAACTGTGACTCTTTTGAAACTCACTGAAATAACAGCTCAGCATCTCTCAGCTACCTACGCACAGATCCCAAGCAGATATGATAGCTTTTGTAACTTTGGTGTCTAGATGGCAAAATCAGTGAAATGGAAACAATCACCACCTTCCCACACATACGTTGTTCAAAATGAATTTTAGATAACTTACAACTTGACAGTAAGGGGGCCTTTCTTTACATATGCAGAGGAGATTTGTTTTAGTTGCAGATCCAGTTTTTGTATGTGTCACATAAATGCAAGGGATACAGTAAATAAATAAAAAAAGTCAGGGTCTGAGGTTTCAATGAAATACGACTTCCAACCCATTCGATGCCTGTTTCAAAAAGTAGATTTAATGAAAACTCTAAATTTGATAACCCTGAAATGAGGAAAACTCTGCAGAACGTTGACTTCTGGTTTCACGTACTGACAGCAATCAAACAAGATGTGGTACAAGTTGGTTATGCTTGAATTTCAGTTAAACATTTCATTATTAACAAGGTTTTACCCCCACTAAACCTGCTTTTTGGAACGGTCTGCAAGGAAGCACTGGTGTCAACCTACACGAAATTAATCAAAGTACACACACACACTGCTGTTTGCAGGGCTGCCACTGACACAAAGACTTATGGGGACTCAGCAATATTACACGTCAGCCAGCAGGACTCAGGCGCGCCCCCGCTGCTCCGTGATCTACCCACTTCACAAAACGGTGCGCGTATACGACACTGTACCACAGGTTGCTTTCAGTGGGGTCAGGACAAACGAGTGACAGGACACGTTTATACGTATTTCTGTCATGTTGAAGCTGCAATAAACATGACTTAACGTGCAATTTGTACTTTATACTGCTTGTGCTAAACTAAACGGTAAGCTCGCACTAGAAGGAATTACATGAAGAGAATAATTTCTGGGTTTTTTATCCAATGCTACCGTGTCTCTCAACAAAAAAACACCAAAAAGTTTTCAGGAAGCAGAACGAGCGAAAGTGACGTTTTTTATTTTAATTAGTTTTTATTAAACGACCCCATTAGCGCTACAGGCTTTACGAGCAGCACCTAAAGGCATCACAGAGAGGCGTTTCCATTGTATCCGGCGCTGCGTCTCCCATAGCGTCTCCTGCCTGCTGGAGTCTCCCTCCTCCCCCCACCTCCACCTCCTCCTCCTATTTCTCACTGCATCTCTCCTCACACCGACCACGGCGGCGACGCAGGGATGGAGAGCTGCTGCAAACTAGTATAAGCCCGGTGAAGCCTGCGGAGACACCAGAAGGAGGAGACGGGAAAGAGGGTAGAGAGACAGAGAAGCGCAGCCGGCGGATGTGGCGGCAGACAGAGACCAGACCAGAGGAAACCGAAACATATGGTTTGTCAGAACCGAGCGTGTGTTTTTGAGGACTGCTGAAACTTGTTCAACCCAAAGACGTTCAAACACGTGACTAAAACGTTATTCCCCGCCGCCCCCCTTTTTTCAGCCACTTTTTCGCCGTGTTTTGACGCGCTCTCACCTGCGCCCACACCTCTGTTTGATTAGTTTGTGCGGGCTGGACTGCGGTACGTCCTGGCGCGCGCGCGTGCACGCACGCACACACGCACACATCACAAGACGCGGTGCAGCCGACAAAACGCTTGAAGAGCGGAAATTCAATTACGTTAAGTTATTCCAACTGAGGACGAGGAATACTGGCTCACCGCTTTCGTTCCTTCTGCCCGACTCTCTGTGTCTGCTCCGGGCCGAACCAGGACCAGGATCTTTTGGACCATGTCTGGACAGACTGTGACCATACCGGACGACCGGGCGTTCGCCAGCTTCAAGGCGGAGTGTCTGTGTGAGGAGGGCTGGAGCGTGACCTACAGCAAGGCCGGTGTCACGGTGTGGACCCAGGTTCTGGAGGAGGGAAAGTCCGTCCATAGAATCAAGGTGAGATCCAGCCAGGTATGAAGGATCTAAGGAACTTCTAGGAAAAAAACGTACACTAAACCACAAAGATGATGGAGTAATAAGAAAAAGTCACTGTATTATCCAGGTAGTAAGGGCGTGACTTATTCCTATATGATGCAAACTGCTGACATGTCTCAACCTGTACATTTTGAGTACCCCAGTTCATCATATCAAATCTATTTATAGATATGTACAACAGTGAGACTATGACACCTGACCCGATTTTGTAGAGGTTTTTTCTTAGCTGTCGAGAACCAACAGGTTAGTTCAGACCCAAAGTGCAGGCAGTGGCCCAGGTTTAGATGTGGAAAAGTCGTAATTAGAGAAAAACACAGGCCCCAAGATGGAGCCATGAGGGACTCTAGAGAGAAGAGTACAGGCACTCAGTGTAAAGGGCCCCTGTAACCACCAAGTTCTTGATTAAATCAGGTCCAGGAGGTCACTGGGGTGAAGGAGAAAGTCAGTTGTCAATGCTTCACTGTGTAGATCTAATTTATGTTTGTTTTTGATAGCGGCTGAACTGCTGGACACATGATTCATGTCTCCATCTTACCTGTAAAGTTAATTCTCAGTGTTAAGTGAATTTTGAATGAGGATTGTCTTTCAGGTACATCCTGTGTGAAGGCCTCACTAAGGTTTCTATCATTGTTCTGCTTTATTCGATACAGTAGTATTTTTTTTTGGCAAACTAACCTGACAACAAGCATGTGAAAGCACGTTATTCCAAACACTATTATCATGTCAAATAGCGACTGTGGCAGTTTGTCTCAAGTGTGAATGTTTGTCTTGGCAGTCGATGTTGAAGCGCCATGTCGCGTTGAAGTATTTGCAGTGTGTCAACTAACACTTTATTTTTGGTCACAGACAGTAATAATGCTTTGTTAGTGTTCTGGGACAAACACAGACTCTTCACAGCACATTTGTGGTGAGAACATGTCCTCTGGAGATGATTGTAGAGTATGGTTGAAGCCTTCATTTCCCTTTTTACAATTATATAGAGCGCCGTTATTTTTAAAATATCTAACACTGGAAGCCAGATAGAGCTTGTATGACTGTTTATGCCTGCATACAGAGCTCTCATACATCTATTTACTTATTCACTCACACTTGAATAAATTATGAGACATCCAAGCAAGTTAGAGTGACTTCTCCTATGTGACTTGTTCTGTATCTGGCCACTATTCAGTTGATCGGAGCCCACTTCCCCGTTGGAAGCTGATACGTCCAGTTCACTTCACTCGTCTCCGCTTAGATTTGGCTGCGCAGTTTGACAGTTAGTTAGTTCTGAGCATATTCGTTTCTGTTTGACACTGTTGGAGGTTCAACACGTTCTCCTGTGCCTTGTGCATTCCTGTTGGTGCACTGATGTATCCGGGTCAGAGAAGCCTGAGCAAGCCAGCAGGTGTTTACTTTGTGAAATAAAGTGACGTTTGTGTGCAAGCGTGGGTGTGTGTGTGTGCGCATATGGGTGTTATCTTGAATATGCAGGAGGTCACACAGCAGAAAGCTCTTCCAGGACCATCAGTCAGGTGCTTTGAATCATACTCTGACAGCCAATCAGGATCGTGTAAGTTGTCTTCATATACATGTGATTCCCCAAGCTATGTGCTGTTAGTGCTCCAGGTGTGTGTGTGTGTGTATACTCTGAGTAAAGTTGTCTTTATTCATATTCTCTATACAGGACAGGTGTGTTTCCTCACAGCAGCTCTGCAAACAAAGATAAATTGAACATGCACACAGACCCAAACATGTAGACTTTGGGTGGCGCTAACAGCTGATACTTTATGTAAATATGACAGTTACAGGACCTTGGCTTTCTTTTCTTCCCCTCCTCAGATAATGGTTAAAAGGTAAAAGATAAAGGTTTGTTCATGCGTAAGCGTGGGTATCGTGTATCAGGATGTGTGTGGGTAAGGACAGGGGCATTCAGCGATGGCACAGATACAGCTGTTCTATTTATAGGTGAAGTAAAAGCTCGCATCTTTGCTGATGCCTGTCGAATGATTAATGTGTTGAATTTCTTTTTCCTGTGCAGCGCATCAGGAATGATCATAGTTAACATGTATGTGGATCAAAGAGTAGCTAGTAGTCATCAGTAGGGTCCGATCAGCCTTGATGTCATTATCACTCTTAAATTTATTAATCGTGAAACAGATGTTCACTAGTCATCGTCGTGACATCTTCTGCAATCACACACGTTGCATGTATGCAAGTAAGTGCATGTGTGTGCGGTTTGACCAGCTGTTCAGATGACTGGCCACACACACACACACACACACACACTGGAGACTCCTGGGTTGGCCTTCTCCCCCGCTGACACAGAGGGAAGCCCGGCTCTGAATCACCCACACACTCTGCTGTTTGTTTTGTTTTTTCTCGTTTTTTTTTTTTCCCCTGCAATTGTTCTCTGCAATCTTGTATCAGCACCCGGAGAAGCAAGTGATGAGAGCTGACAGTTTGGCGAGTGGGTGAGATGGATGAGAATGTGGTTGGACAGGGCTGCATGTGGTAGGGTGAGTGGGACTATACGGTGAGGGCCGAAGAACGTCCAACCACACACACTCCCACAATGCTCAGTCTGCCTCGTTGACTCCCTCTCGCTGTCTCTGTCTCTGTCTCTGTCTCAGTCTCCTTGTTACATCTGGTGAGTTTACTGAATTAGTGTGTAATCCCATTACACACATGCTGGCTGTGTGTCTTCATTCTGGTCGGGGCATCTTCTGCTCCCTGCAGCTCTTTTAGCCTTTTCCCTTCTTCCTCCTACTCCTGTTTCAGTTTGTCTGTAGATACACACTTCTCTTCAATTCTGGGCTCTCCTGACCTACATGTCCACACACTAGAGGAAAAGGTACCATCTGTAAAGGTTTTCAGGTTTTCAATATTCTGCTTCGCAAACTGGTATTTTAGACAGATCAGTATCAGCTGACTTCAATCAGTCACATTTGAGTCTTAAGTCTTAAGTCTCATTTAAGTCTATAAGCTTGTTTTTCATGCTTGATCCTTTTTATTCTGAAAGCCCTCGATGCAAATGAATACTGCACATACACACACACACACACACACACACTAGGCTGTTATATGAGGAAAAAAACTGCAATAGTAACTAACTGGTGTTTGATTAAGATGCCAGTCTTAAGTTTATCTCTGCACCATTCAGGAAGCTAACGCGCGTGAGAGTACGAAAAACACAAAAAGAGGAGAGGAAACGGTTTTGAATGTTTTCCTTCATGTCCTGTGTGTAAATCCCCCCTGGGAGTTGTAACTGTAGAAACGCTCCTCCAGGACTCAGACCTCCCAGTGCAGTATATGTTTCTGTGTTTCATCATGACTTCATCTCCAGCAAATCTTGGCAAATACAGTCATCCTAGATGTTGATCAGCCATGAATGACCTCCAGACAAACTGTGGACAGTAACTTCAGGGTTCCAGAGTTGGAAATATTTCACTGAAATGTTCCTTCAAGGTGTCGTTGTATAAAGTATCCCTTTGTTTTCATGTAATTCCTGTTTTTCTGCAGGTGTATTACCTGTTTATGGCCAGGTATTTTGTTCATGTCCCATCTGTCTTTCTCTCTCTCTCTCACACACACACACACACACACATACACTCATTCGATATTGAGCTCTAAAACACTGTGTCTGAGTAAAATCAAACTGATGCACTGTTAAGTCATATTAGCTCTGTGGACTCTTCTTTCTCTCACTCTGTTTACTTCTCTTTCAGTGTCGGATGGTGTGTAAGGACGTGTCAGCTGAGACCATGTACGACGTTCTACATGACATTGAATACAGAAAAAAATGGGACACAAATGTCATTGAGACCTTCGATATTGGGAAACTTACAGTCAACGCTGATGTCGGATACTACTCATGTATGTTACTCCCTCCGCAGCTGCATTCATTTGTCTCTAATATGAGGATGCGGAAATGCATACACTGGTGTTAATTCCGGATGTTTGGATTTACCATCTTCTGCCCCATTTCCAATTCCAGGGAAGTGTCCAAATCCTCTCCGGAACCGGGATGTCATCACACTCCGCTCTTGGCTGCCCATGGGGAAAGATTACATCATCATGAACTACTCTGTCAAACATGCCGTGAGTTCACGCGTCCGTTCACACGTGAACAGAGGTGGTCAGCTGGGGCCCTGCTCATTCATGCCACTGGAACTTTGAGCATGTGTGTTCAAAGGTGCAGTGGATTGCTAATTCAGCACTGTGGAACAAATATCCCATTTCGACATGAAAGCAAACGGAGTGAGCTGACGTGAGGCATGATCCAGTTTGGTGGCCTCAAAGGCCTTGTGCTTATTAAAACAAATAGTGAAGAAATGATTTGGGTGTGTGTGTATGCATTAGGGGTTAAACCAAACCAGTCCATCCAGGAAGTATATTTATTTTTCAGCTTTCCACAGTGAAACTTGACCTGGGTCACACAACGATTCTTAGCGTCACACAACCGTTTCTGATTGTTTGGGATTTTGAGGGCAAAAAAAAAAAAAAAAAAAATCCAACATTTTATTTGTTTTACACCAAAGAAGGGCTGAACCCAGGTCGACATAACCCAAATACTTGCTCCCTTTCATGACTTTACTTGTGAGATGATGCATGCGCTCCGTGTCCACACTTTTAGTGTCAAACAGGTAATGGGACGTAGTGAGTACGGTATTGATTTCCTGTCATGCTTTTTAGGAGCCTGATAAATCTGAGTGCCAGGAAAGTGGATTAACTCATTAACCCTGTGCATGAGTTTGGAATTAGGCCCAGAACGTCTGACTTGAGTTTAGTTCTTTTTCTGTGTTGCATGTCCAAGAGGAGAACAATTGTTCTGTGTTAAAGCATCAAGCATATTTATATATATTTTACAATTTGATGACCTCATCTTAAATGTTAGCGTACTTAACTCCTCTGTCAGTGAATACATCGATCCTCTTAATTCACCGCTATATAAAAATCCACCTCTGGGCGTCCCTGTGCTTTTTCTTCCTAATTCCCCCTTTTGCTCACTAAAATAGTGTTAAGAATAAGATAAAACCTCTCATGTGACATTTGGTGAAACTCCCCCCTCCTCTTCCGCATTCCTGCATCGTGTTCCTGAACAAACACAAACACACACATACACAAGTTGTATATCCATTTGTACTTTTTGAGGCTACAATTGATCAGTTCTTGCTCAGAATTAAAAGCTACTTTTTTCTGTCATAAAGGTGAAGTGGATTCTCCAGTCAAGACATTTATTCCGTCATGTAATTGTGGCTTTCTCAACGGGAAAATTGTCATTTGTATTTCCAAAACACAGTGTATCCTGTTTGTTACCTGTACGTGAATCAGTTTGTTCGTCATCCCCAGGCTTGCTGCGGTTAGTGTTCTCTAAATGTTGACATGACTCCCTACAACCTTAACTATCAAGAGGAGTCACCAGAAATAGCAGGTCTGCCTGCTGCTCTGTTTGCTTCTCTGCTGCTACACAGTTCCGGTCTGTTCCAGTGCTTCACTTCCCCATTGTGAAATGATAACATTAGACCTTTAGTGAAAGGAGCCAGGTGGAGCCTAATGGGCTCAAACGGGTCTTTGCTATTTCCCCCACAGGCTTGTATGGAAGAATTATCCATGTGTTTCGGCTGTTTGATCGTCAGAAGGCTTGTGCTACCTCTGTGCTACCTCTCCCACCTGATGTGAAATGCTGATTTCTGAGTACCCCCTGCTTGTCAGCTCTTCTGTTTGGTGCATTCAGTGACTTTTGAAGGAATGAATGACAGTAATTCCAGTAGGACTTTTCAGCCTAATGAACAGAATGAAGACTTTTTTGTGACTTGAGTGTATATGTGTGTTTCCAAACAGAAATACCCCCCTAAAAAGACCATGGTGAGAGCTGTATCCATTCAGACTGGATACATGGTTCAGAGCCAGGGACCCAACCACTGCATCCTCACTTACTTGGCCCAGGTCGACCCACGAGGTAAGTATAACACACACACACACACACACAGACAAACAGAGTGTAGACAGAAGTGTAAACAGGGTTTTACAGCCTTTTTTGGGTCGATTAAAAGAGCATCACCTGAACCGTCCCAAACAATTTACAGTCGATTTCCACTGATGAACAAACAAAAACGTTTTTAATGTTTTTAATGAAGACTGAACATGAATAGGTGATGTTCAGTGTCTGACAGTTATTACCAATATGATTCATGTGTAACCCTGCCTGTGTATGAGCGCACATTTCTGTGTATGTTTGTGTGATCACATCGGGGCGTAAGTCTGCCGTACGTGATCCAGAGTGCAGAGGAGATACACTGGACCATGTAGAGACAGAGACGACGTCTTCGGATAGATAAGATAAATAACATGAGGTTATTCATTGTAGTTAATAAAGGAAATGTAGGAAAGATTCTTAAATGACTTCGGTTGTGATCTGGCACTACACAAAAAGTTGACGAGAAGGTGGTGGTGGTGGTGGGGGCTGCTCCCTTTTATAATGGTAGGGGAAACCCTGAAGTACAATAAGATGACTGAACTACACAAGTACACATAAACTCACTCACCCGGGTGTATGATGCACACTGAAAAGTCCATGAATGATTCATCTCTTGCCTTTATGTCACCACGAGGTGCCATAGTAACCATATGAAGGCCACTCTTTCATTCTCCTGCCTCTCTCACTCTTTCGTTCTCCTGCCTCTCTCACTCTGTCCCTCTCCATTCTTTTTTGTTCTTTTTTTCTGTTCATTAATCCTCAGCTCTTAGCCTCTCAGTTACTGTCGCTGTTACGAGACCCAGTTTGTCTCTTTAATTATGCGTTTGTAATGTGTCTGTGTGTGAAAGAGGCACCTGGCTGCAGTGAGAGTAGCATCTTACAGAGCGAAATTTTAATCCTACACGACATGAAGTAAAGCGAACCTCTTTGATACACCGGTGGTCTCCATCCACGCTATTGTTTGTGTCATTTTATCTCCAGCTCTCACAATCTGGTGTTATTCTGTATATTTCATCTTTTTTCTTCTTTACAGGTTCTTTACCCAAGTGGGTTGTCAACAAGTCTTCCCACTACCTTGCTCCTCGCGTAAGTCATTTACAGATTAGTACACATTCAAGGATTGTGATTTAATCGATAAAATAGGTCAAAGAATCAAAAGCACTGTAGGTTGGAGGAATTTTTTTCTTGGAGGAAAAATAGCAGCTCTGAGTCAAAAAACTCCATAGAAATATGTATATTGTGATATAAAACATGTCCAAATGGGAGTGCTGTTGAAACAAACATTTTTTTATCCTCTTTACCTCCTCTAGCTGCAACAGCATACAGCTCCTTATTTTATTTTTAGTGTTACATTATTGTACATTTATTGTATCATTGTATCATTATTGTACAACTTTAATGCTGTTTTTTGACCACAAACAATGTGATTGCTGTTCACATTCGTCAGCTGATGTTCGCTACAGTGGGTCTGTGCATATGGACGTCTGTCATAGACATTATCATGCTAACATGAAGTGTGGCAGTTTCATTAGAGTCAAATTAAATGTCATTAAGTGATCATAAGAACATGATTCTGTCTGATCATGTGTGGGTGATGTTGAACGGCGAAGACAACAACCTGTTTAGTCTTATGTCATTGAGGGTGACACAAAATTAAAAAAATATACCCACATTCACATCACCCTGCACCAAATCAATGAAGCACAAATGATTTCATACACTCAGTGACATCCTCTACTTCACAAATCCACACAAATCAATGGGTGAATTATTTTCCTTATGTAATTTATTTATGTGGTTCTCTTTAGGCGATGAAGAAGATCAACAAAGCCTGTCTGAAGTATCAAGAGTGGAAACAGAGACACAACCCTGGACTCAAGCCCTGGCTCTACCCAGAACAGACTACATTACCCAACATCCCACTGTCTGAGCTCAGCATTCAGCGCGCTGAGAGTCTCGAGAAAATTGACGAGAGCTCCTTGGCTGAAGCCCATGAGAGAGAAGACAGTGACTAACACAAACACGCACAAGAACACACACACACACACACACACACACACACAGACAGAAACACATGTAATGCAGGGATACATGCATGCCTGATACACATCCATATTACACACACACACATACGTGATTCTTTTTGTGACTAAATACACACTGTACATTTAAATGTAACCTCAGATGTCCATGCAAGCATTCATGCCCAGGCTCCATCTCTGCATACATAATGCATGAACACACACATTCACTCAGAAATCAACTCACAAAAAGGGCATGACAAGTCTACTCTACAAATCAGTAAACAAATATTCTACAGATTCAAAAGCTGAATCGCCTGTGAAGAGGAATATGAATATTTTCTAATCAGGCCTGTGCAGATTGTTATAGAAAATCGATTTTCAGTAACGTTTACTGTTTAATTGTTTCCATACCCGCCTGATGAAGACCCTGAACAGTGTGTACCATGCACCTTTCAATCAAATGACATCCAAAAGGATGTGTTTCAGATTTAAAACTATTCTCTTGTAGCTCAGATCTGCTTCTGAAGTGAGGGAAAGATGCAAACAGCCATGTTCATACTTATATGTACAAAAGCAGAGACACCCATACAGCTGTGGCTGTGTATTTTGTTCATACTGTCTATTGCACCTGTCAGTTGTGTCTGCCACATTTTCTAAGCACATATTGAATATGCAGGTGTGCAGATGGCAACACTCAACAACCCCCAAACAGATATTTTTTCTATAATGATGAGGAACTTCATTGACGTATTCATTGACATACATTCTGTAGCCTGCTAATTAGCCCTCCATCCTGGACCACTTTGACTATGTGTGTGGATCAACCAGTGTCCCCACAAAACACGAGTGTTTTTAATCGAAACATTGTCCTCACAAACATCTGAAGACATGTAACTTTTACAGTCACAATCTGTCTGTTCGTCTCTTTGGGAGATGTACGAATGTATGTAGAGTTAAAGAATTAAATACAGATTCCTACTGAGGTTTTCAAACTTCACCAGTGATCCGAGTCCTTTTTTTCTGTTGAACACATCGCATTTCTTTTTTCCCTGATGCCCGGTGGTTTCGTGTGGTTGTGCTGATGCTAAAACAGATATGAGGATTCATTGACTTGATTAACTGGTTGATTTGCTCTCACAGACACACACACACACACACACACACTGATTTCAAACTGCTGTCATGATGCAAACTGACAGATTGTTTGATTGTTAATAATTTCTGGTTAACATGCACACAAGTTTGAGTGCTTGTACAGTACATCAACGTGTGGGGCACTTTTGATAGTCTACATCAGAATTAGGAACCCCCGTCCTCGAAACCACAACCCAGAAATCTGTTGGCATGGCAACTCTGAGATCGACTCAGCAGTCAGAAAGAGACACGAAAAGATGAGAGCATTTTATGGGGTGTCTCCCCTCATGCAGGATTAGAGCCAGTGTGCTGTACATGTACAACCGCTACCATTTGTGTAAGGTCCAACTGAATGACACATTCCCTCAGCAGGAGCCCAGCATACAGTGTGGTGTAAGACTGCATTGTACAAGGTGGTTCGCAGAACATGAGAACACTCCTTTAAAGCCTGTGATAGCAGTTCAGGAGGAGGCACACATCATATGACATCATGGCTGAAATTTTTTGTTTTTTTTAATGTCATCCTGTTCACAGCAGCTGCTGGTGCATATGCACCATCTAATAAAGTATGAATGAGGCAGGAAAGAGTATAGAAACGATGTGGGTCTGTGGTCCCTCTGGCCTTGTATATCACCCTCAGTCTTAATGAGGCCTCTCACTCAGCCATCATCATTACGAGCGTGTTTCAGAAGAAAAGGATGCGTGTGCACAAGTGTGTGAACTCTGTGTCCCTGTGGCATCCCTGTATTGTTTTCAAACCACCTCCACAGCTGGAGACACATACTAGCGTAACAACCAGCATCCCTGTGTGTGTGTGTGTGTGCGCGCGCATATGTGTCACACTGCCACCCCCACAGCAACCCGGCCCACCAGGGCTGATAGCTGGGTGATGACTCATCACCACCCCACCTCTTCTCTCCCACTCCCCATCCCTCCATCGCTCCCTTCCCCCACTAGAAACCACATCTTCTCTTCATGTCCTTTTCTTCTAGCTCTTCTCTCCCTCCTTTCATCCCCCTGTCATCTGTCCTACTATCTCTGAGTGCTTCACCTCTTTTATTTCAGTCATACATACCCTCCTCATCACACCCCTTCCATCTCTTGTGGTCCTTTTCCTCCAGACATTTGTACTGACCATTTGTTCACCTCCATTTAATCTTTCCATTTTCCTCTTATGTTTCTTTTTTTAAGTCCCCAGGTTGTTTAAAGTCTCATAACGTGGCTGCTCATACCTTAGTGTTACTACTCCTCACCTTCACTTACTTCTTCCTCTGCTTCCTTTTAATCTCTTCCCATTCCTCCTTTCAATTCTTCCCCCACAGTCGACAGTCCAGTCCCACGGGCCTTTCCTCAGGTCCATTAAATGAAAAACAAACAACCGATTCCCTGAGCTGAGCTGTCACAGAGTAACGTATTATTCTGCCTTATTCCCAGAAGGCTCGAATGCCTCCCATTTGCTCACTGGGACATTTGGTACATCATCATCATATACAGATGCTCACTGAAAGAACACAGTATACAAATGTAACATTTTGTCAGAGAATACTCCTAAGTCTTTAGTACTTAAATGTTGTGGGTCTGCAGGCCAGGTTGGACGGAGGTATTTAGTTACCACCTCTTCTTCAGTTGCATTCAACCATCTGGCCTTGGTGTCTAAAATGTGGTAAATCCTTTTATTTATGGCACGTTTGATGCAATATTGCATCCTCGTATGTGGGCTTTTATTGAATAAATGCCATTGGAGGCTCTCGACACCTGTGGAGCTCTGTCTTGATGTGTGGTTGCCCTCTTCTGGCTCTTTTAGGACACTACAGCTGCCAAGTATCCAACAATGCATTGACATGAGTTTGGGGGAAAAAACAGAACAAAATTATTTACTCTGTCTACAAGTTTAAAATTTAAAAAGCAACTATGATGGCCATGTGTACATAGCAGTGTAGTGTATGTGTTGTGTCGTGTGTTTATGTTGTAGTCAGTATAATGACAGTTTTCTTTATCTTCCATGAGTTTTCTGCAGTGACGTGCGGTGAGGTTCATGGCTGGTGAGGCACTGACTCCTCAAGAGTCAGATTTACGATTGTAAGAACTGAAAAAAAGCATCTTACTTCACTCTTCATCCAACAGCACACAGCTACTGATTATGGTTCATATCCCATCAGCATTCCTCTCAATTACACTCACAAACCAATAAACACACAAGAACATATTTGTCAACAAAGAACTTTCTTTTATAGCTATGGATAGAGCAATTCATATATACTGTAAACAAATTAAAGTAGAGAGATGTGAGCAGCACAAATGCAATTTTGAAAATGTGATTTTAACCTAGTTATTTTTCAAACTTAAAATTCTGGTGCTTTAATACATTTTAATAAAGTTTGCCAATCATCAAAATCATCAAATCATCAAAATGTTTCTTATCATCAAAATGATAAGAAAAAAAGTTTCTTTAAGGCCAAAAATGTATGATGGCTTCAACAGAGGCTCTGTTAAAGCCAGCACTGCAGCGAGAAAGCACCAGCCAGCTTGCGTACGCCCCCTTGAGTTGAGGCAGAGTACTGCCTGCCTCACCTGCTGACTTTTTCTTTGCACTTTATCGCGCGATCACACATACATAAAATATATTGCACAGTCTGCAGAAAGTCATGGTGTATCACGAATATTTCTGTAAAGTTCATATTGGCGACATGCTGAGGAACAGAGACGGGCACGCGGCATGCAACCCAGTTTGTACTGGATCATGGAGTCAGACGTGAGGCACAGTTCGCCGGTGCCTCACCCGGGGTTTCTGGATTTGATCGGCAAAACTCAAATACGGCAATTTTTACTCAATAAAATGTCAGAAATGTGTAGTCATACTGCAAATGCACTTTTAAAATTTTTATATTTATTCATGTACACTTTCTTTTTTTGTCATGACATGTGAGGCGCTGCCTCACCTCCCTCCCCTGCCCACACATCACTGGTTTTCTGCGGTGTACACTGTCACAGGTGAAACTATTAGAATGGTTAGTTGGCCAGTGGGCTTCACTGGTCACATGACCACGTGAGGCCGTTTTTTACGACGTCGCTACATCAAGTTAATCTGAGTCAGCCAGAAAACACCGGAAATCACCTGCTCCTTGCTTTAAAAGTAAAACCCCACACGCCGCAAGTCAAGTCTCGTTTTTGTATTATGGTAGGTAACACCGGAAACGAAAGGTCAGGTTGGTTACAACTTCACACGCTGTGCCGCTGATCTGTTGCTGGCTGCCACCGCTTTTCGTCCGTGAGAAAAATGTTATCCGCTATTTAGCGTCGCGTTAGTGGAACCTAGTTTCCCCCTGGAACGCACAGCGTCTGTAAACAGCAGCGAGTCGGACAATGGTAAAGGATTGAAAAGGTAAGGAGATGACAATGAACTTATTTTCTTTCCCCCAAAGAAACTTCCCCAGAGTAGTTGATAAGGATAGTGTGGACAAAATCCCGTCACGTTCGTGCATTGACCGTTAACTGGAGCAGTGAAGTTAGCTGAAGTTAGCTGAAGTTAGTTGAGTTAGCGTCACTCGCTCATCCAGTCGACATTGTTCCAAATGTCCGGTTAACGAATTAGAACAATGACTGACTCTCTGTGGTTTGTTACGTTTTCCGTTTTCCGTTCTCTCCCCGGTAAAAGCCCGCGGGGGTTGTTTATCCCCGGCGGAATTCATACTCTTAAATCGGTTAATGGGCCGTTCCATTTTGACTTCTGAATGTCCCACACACATCGGAAAAGATGACCGTTTTGTTGCCCAGCTGAACTGTCACCAAACAGGTGGATCTGTGACACACACACACACGCGCGCACAATGCCATTGTCAAAGTTTTTATGTTTCCACTTTTTTATTCCGAATCAGAATGACCTTTACTGTCATTTTACAATAACGTGTAAACGAGATTTTGGAGCTTCTCCTTTTCCACTGCAAATAGTATGTAAATATAAAAGCATTAACATAGCATATGCTGTTCACAAATGTTCTGCATTCTGCCACAGTGACTCACGCAAAGCAAAGGTTCAAACAACTGTATGACAGTCACTAATCCTAACAGTTATAATGTCCATGATCAGTGTCATGGTCCAGCTTGTTGATCAGTAATGGAAGCTGCTCATGAGTTTCCTCTGCAGGGTGTTGTTTGTCTCTTTGCCAATGAACATTCGGTGACAGAAACACACTGCTGCTTGAGCTCAAACTACTAGTTGGAGGTGGATGTTGTATTTCCCCTTAGGATTCAAGCTGATCTTAATTATTTGTGTCATGAAAATAAAATGTGACAGCAGCCGTTGAACAAGTTAAACTTGCCTGTGAGTTCATCTCTTTATCTCTGCACTTTCACAAACACTCACACAATTCCTTGCTCTTGAGAGGACACACACGCTCCCCGGATCTGAGGACCGATCGAGTGGCCAGACTGTCTGTTTGCAGCGCAGACAAAGATGGGAAACAGCCAAGAAAAGTAAAAAAAAACAGAGGATGTAATGACATTCAGTCTGAGGTAGTAATTTCTACTTTTAATTTGTGTGTTTGAGGAGCTTTTACAAGCATAACAATTGTTGTTTTTACCATTAATTGACAGCTCCATGTGATTTGTGTAACGTGTATGTGGTTTTACTTGGTGGGAACTCTCTTGGTGATTGTTGCTCCCTGATGAGTTAGAGGCATGTGTTTCTGTGCGTGCACACACACTCACAGGCTCGTTCACTAGAGGACATTGTTCAGAAGCAGTTCTTTACTGGCAGGACTGAGTCACTATTCACTACTAATTGAAAGTAGGCTGAAAGCAGCAGTGTGTCTAATGGTGGGTGTGTGAGTCATTTTATTCATGGGTGCTCCTCTGTGTTTTCAGCGTTGCTTTCAAGAGCAACATATTGGGAGAGATAAATGAAAAATATCAAGTTTTTCCCTGCAACAATGTTGAAAAACCTTCAAATGACCAGAATGGCCTCAGTATGTTCTTCCAGTTCACTGTTCAAAAGATAATTCTTTAGCAACAATGTCAACAATGTGTAAGAATGTGGAATGTTGTACATTAGGGAATAATGGCCAGTTCGAGTTTCTGAAGAAATGTATGTATCTAGTTTGAAATAATGTAAATCTCCACTCTCGCATGGTAATGGGGACACAGTCCCCCTCCCTTCAAGAGTGTGATCGTACTGATTTTTGTCAGCTTTTCTCCCAAAACCAGTAGCTAATCAGTCATCATAGCTAATAATTACCATGTATTCAGTGATGAAATGATGATGAGATGACCTTCAGCAGCCAACTGGTCTTTATTACAACGGTTGTAGAATTGTACTTGTCCAGTTGGAGCTCAGACAAACTTGGAACAATTCAACAACGTAACATTAGACGGTCCACTGACAGAAACGAGCACTGAAACCCAGTTAGAAGACAGAAGAGGAGTTTCAGTTAAACATCACGCCTTAGCTTTCCTCGTTTGTGACTGAATAACTTAATATGAAAACCCGTTTTTCACCATACCAAATTTAACGTGTTGACACCAGAATGTTTCAGAATGCACCAGAACAATTCACGTACTTGTACGCATCGTTCTGGTTTTCAACATCCGAGCAGAGTGCCAGGTCACAAAGACCTTGCTGAGTCCTTTTCTTCATCAGTGTGGCCCCTAGTGAGTTATTTTAGCCATGTTACCATTCTTTGGTACATGGGCTGTCTAGATACTGCATTCGAAGCAGGGACATATCAAATCACACGGTTTACGTGACGACATTTGAACAGGAACAGGTTTACAGTACAACGACATTTGTTAACTGATTACTCTGACATTGCCGTGGATGTCATGGTGGTGTGGTGTCTAGCAGCTTTGTGTGTTTATATTTATTGTCATCCAAGTCTAACACCCATTAATATTGGGTCGATTAGTCCATTGGGCAATATGTGAAATTAGATTACAGATGAGAATAACCGTGGCGAAGTGCAGTTGCATGAACATTCATAGTCATGTGTATTCATCACACCAGCTGACGTCTGAAAGGATGTAAGTGAAGCATGATGCGTCCACATTTTTGCAGTTACTAAGTTATGGTCCACTGGTATTCCTTGAAATGCTGTGACCAGCTGACTGTCTCAAGACTCCTGGCCATCTCTGACACCATAATGTTGACCAATACTTTGTTACTAGCTGTGTGTGTGTGTTTCAAAAGGAAATATGGGGCCTGAAGACTCTCTCTAACCACCATCACCTCTGGTGCCCAAACAGGGTTTAACAGTTAATCCTCACGATGCATTTCCTTCCCTCTGGTGAGTTTCTGCATCTAGGCAACAGAATGCTCCATTGTGAAGCAGCACAGAGACCCCGTTATTGGCAGTGTGTTGTGACCGTCAGGGAGGGAGTGCAGAGGGGGATGGTGGGTGGGGGATTTCAAGAGAGAACAGAGTGGACAGATACATTAAGACAGAGAGAGCGAAAACTGTGTGGAAAGCGCAGAATATGAAGAGTGTAAGAATAATAAAGTGTAAAAAAAGTATGATATTGCAGAATTATAAAAGCACTTTCCTTTCCTCCAAGTTACCCCCCCCCCACACACACACAATTTCAGCATTTTAATGAAAACAACATTTTTACCTACGCCAACGAGGTTGTGTTTTTGCCGGCGTTTGCCTGTCTGTCCTTCAGTTAGCAAAACAACTCAATGGATTCAACAAATTGTAATGAAATTAAATTAAAGGCATTTTCAGGAAATGCTGATAGTGGAACAAGGAACAGATGACTACATCTTGGTCATGTTTTTGGATTGCTATCCAAATAAATAGTGAATAAATTCAAGTATCTATCTATCATCTATCTGGACCTAGGTTTTTCTAGGCCATTCCCAACATCTGTGTGTATAACGCCACAATAAATGTTCAGATTTTTTACTGAATACATTCACTGTAGGTTTTCTAATATATCAGAGTTTGATCTGGATCCTGACCAAATTCTGGATGCTACGATCCAGAACAGGAAATAATAATGGTTCTTGTGGATTTTCAGGCAACAAATGAAGATAAGTCATGAACTAACACCAGATTGTAGCTGAAAGTGTGCTGAATCAGCATAGTTTGAACAAATTTGTTGGGAGATCTATCTGTCTGTCTAGTTCTGGAGATCCAGAAGAAAACTGCCGTTAGTGAATTTTGTCAGCAACTACTGAACTAAAACTTGTATTAGTGTATGTCCTAATGCTAAGGGATGTTTTCTAGGTCATTGAATCTATTGATGTAGACAAAGGAATGTTAGGTATAATAATATTAGATGTCTATCAAAATATAAAACAACATTGGGTGGAGATAAGCTGCTTGGCGGAGGTCTGTGCTCTCAAAGTGTTTTTCTCGAAAACATCAGTACCAGGGTAGTCGTTTATCACTGGTGGAGTGTACCATTCCAATGATGGCTGAAAACTAAAACTAAAAAGAGCCTCTGGGTTCCTCAATTCAAAAATAGGAACTGCGTTTGATTATAGAGCAATATGTTGAACACGGACCCTGTGTCCTGTGAAACCTTTGACAGGAAATTGCACTCTTTTCAACACGTTTGCCTGCTGGTGTCTCACTCGCACCAGATCGTGTGTTTTAAAACACATGGTCACCGTTCAACCTCAAGAGTACCTCAAGAGTTGTACTAAAATAATAATATTAATGTTGTGTAATAATAAGAGTCACACAAGTGTATAAATGTTTAACTGTTGATAACATCAACTGTGTTATTAGATGAAAAGCAGGTTATAGGTGGGACCTGAATTGGATTTGACTGGTTGTTTAAAACTATTTCAGCAGTTCCCTATGTTGCTAAAGACCATCGACTGTTTGAAGTAAAACATGTTTATTGGTTTAATGGCTGCTGCCTATAGTCCAAGTGCTGGTGGTATAAAGTGGGACTGTGGCAGTGACTTGGACTCCAGCAGTTTCCTCTGTGTCCAAAAATAGTTGATTTAGGATATTAACAGAAATGTTTATTATCATATGATCTGATGGAAAGGAAGAAAATAATGTGTGTCATCAAAACCACAATCAAAAAGCAGATGAAAAAGGGTGAGTAATAGTAGAGAGAGAGACTTGGGATGTCAGTGGGGAGCTGAACACACACGGCTCATGTGTCAATGCCTGTTGGACACTTCCTCTCAGTGGTCTGGTGTGTGATTGTGTCTCAACAGTGACTTTGGGCTTCTTACAACAGACTCTTCGAACTAGGTGAGTAGAAAAACTTTGTTTTTTTATCATTGAGTATTATAGAAACAGAATGATGTATATGTCTGATCTATCCTAACCCTTACACAGACAATTGAAGTAACCTCTCTCCTAAGTGGATTTTACTGTTGATTAACAAAAGTTAACCAAACGTCCTCTTTTACACAGCAAACATAGTTTAGCACTCTGACATGAAAAGGAGCATCACCCCGGAATATAACTTGTCTCCTTCTGTTTAGAATTTAGGATGATTGCACTTTTTTCATCATGTGACCTAACATCAGACCATAAAAACACATAAAAACATTGAAAAATGTTTTCAACTGTATCCCAAGTATCCCAAGAGACAGCATCGCTAGCAGCAGTTTTCTATGCAGAAGAAACATGTTTTCAGCTTATGTTCTATTGTTCCACGTCAAAGTCCACTGAAGTTTTTGTCTTCCTCAGACTGCATCAGCAATGATCTGAGCTGTGCAAGGCTGGACCGACTGCACGGACCTCAGCTGCATCAGTCATGGCTCAGTCTGAGTCCGGTGTGACCGTGATAGACTGGCTATGTGGACTCCGTCTAGAACAGTATTCAGAGGCATTTCAGAGTGCAGGGCTGAAGACGTTACAAGAATGTCACAGCCTCGCAGCCGATCAGCTGGAGCAGATGGGCATCACCCTGCCGGGTCACCAGAGACGCATCCTGGCCAGCCTGAACAAAACGTACAGTAATCGAGATTCAGTGTTGACACAGTCTGATGCACACTGCCCACTTGTACTGACTGAGAAAGCAGAGGGAGATCAAACGTCGGAGACAGGATGTTGTAACTTGTTGAAGAGGGAAAGACTTGTACCTGCCCAACAGGAACAAAGTGTCCTTCCGGAAAGTCAGAAAGAAGATGGAGCGGCGTGCAGACCAAAAACGAAGGAAAGAGAGAAGCCAGTCCCTCGGGACAGACTAGTATCTAGGAGGAAAGAGGAAGTTGGAAAAGATGAGAAAAAGTCTGTTCTCAGAGAAAAAGGATTAAATACAGAAGGAAAAGAGGATGAGAGAGATGGAGGAGGGGAGGCTGAGAGGGGGAGGCCTGTGCCGAAAGAGAGGACCAAGTTTCGCTGCAATGCTCCAGAGGAGACACCTCATAGCCCCTCAGTGTCTCCGTCTGACCCCACTTTACCTCCAGTTCCCCCTCGAAGCAGCCCCAACTGCCCTCCGCAGCGCTTCACCTCTACCTCGGGCCCGTCACCCAAACAGGACAAACAACCTGTGTCCCAAACCTCCATCCAAATCCCCACACAAGCACATGTCCAGCCTCTGTCTGTGTCCGGCTCTCAGACTCGGCCTCAGACGTTGCAAATCCATTCGGGCAGAGATGGAGAAGGAAGAACGTCCCCCACGTCCCCCGCTGTCTCCCCCAGTAAATTTAGAAGCGTTCCACCTCTCCCTCCCAAAGTAGGACCTGGACATAAAGTCCCCCCGCCACTTCCACAGAAGTTTCCTGTCCCGTCTCTGAGGTAAGGCTGGTTTTATCTGGATATTAATCTTAGCGTCATCATTTTCTTCTGCTTGTGGAAAGTGACTGTCTGTCCTCTATAAGCAAACACTCTCTTCAGCCAGGAAACGTCACTTCTCTTCAGCCCTTCTCTTTCTGTTGTCAGCTGAAAACTGTCTGAGAACGTTTTAGTATAGTAAGCAAGCAGTAGCAGCAAGAGTATGTGTGCTGTAAAGAGTATTTACCATATTATCATATCTTTGCCAACACAAACTATCTTACTAAACTTATGCTTACCTCAGCGAAAATATTGTCAGTAGTGTGTGTTTTCTTTGGGATGATGCTGGTGTTTTCTATGATCACGCCATCTGCTGGACAACATTATGTAATGCACTTGAAGAAATTATGTTACTAGTGCCTTTTTTACATTCTACTCATCTGTAGGTCATGAAAAGGCACATACACATACAGGGGGATGTTACACAAATCCAGGTCAGACTTGAATTGGAGGAGAAAATCCAGTTTACCTACCTATTTTTATTCTGTTGCAAGGAATGGAAGCATTTGCCCTGAACTGCTCAAGCTCACATTCTGTTTCCTACTCGGCTTGTTTTGTTGCCTCCCCCAACTTCTGGTTAACTCTTCATTTCCTCCTCCTTCATTTCCTGTCTTTTAAAACTGTTCCATCACCATGGAGGACTTGTTTTGAACAAGTCGCTACAGGTAGGATTGATATTATTTTTGTATGTCTGCCTGTGTCTTGTCAGCCTCTCCTTGTCTTTATACTCCCCTCGTCTTTCACCTCCCCCACCTCACTGTTCTACATTGCACACTGCTCTGTTGTCACTGTTACAACTGTTTTTTCAATGATGGTGAACGTTACTTTGTCAAACAAGGGTTTTGATGAACGTTTGAAATGTTCCTAAGGGACACAAGATGTCCTGTCCTGTTTGTTGTTACAGACCATTAGAAAAAAACATTATGATGCTTTTTTTTTTTTTTAAAGGCACCCCTGGTTTTTATTGCTGTGCTGGAGTACAGGTGTGACACACAGCAGTTTTAGCTTTGTTGTTATCAGTCTCAGTCCACAATGGTGTTTTTTCATGTACAGTGCTTTAATCAAACTAGCTGGTCGTGTTTCAGCAGGGTTTAACTTGACCTCCTGCAACATCACAGTATATTTACCTTTGTGCAAATACGTCATGCCCTTGTACAAAGTGTTGGAAGAGAAAGATATGGTCACTGTTTGTTTGTTCGTCACACTTTACTGGCAGAAAGCAGGTTAAAAGTAGCATTTGTGAGCTGTACTGTTCCCCTGTGAAAAAGGGGGAACAGGTCAGTTTCCCGTCATTGTGGATCTTTACTTGTCAACTTGGAATCTCAGGTTGAATCTAATGTACTGTGGTAATACTCAGTTATACACACACGAAATGTAATGTTAAATGTAATATTACTTGTTCACAATGGTATATAAACTATATTGTACCAATTTAAACTACGTTGTATAATGTACAACACACACAGTACTTAATTATTTTAGAAAGAATAATACTTCAATAGGACACAATAGGCTCACAGTTACAACAGTACAGTGAATGCGTGAATTTTCTGTTTATGCTTTTGTTCTATTTGTTATTTGACTTTATGTGACTTAAAAGACTGCCACATTAACATGTGGAAGACTCAAATAGTGTACACCTCACACATATTCAACCCTTTGGTATTTTCCATGTCTGGGCTCATCTCTGTATGTTAAGGTTGATTAGTGATACATATTTAAACTAACAGACTAAGTTGCATTTTCCTTATGAGTGTTCAACAGTCAGCAGTGTGACGAAATGGATTTCACACGAGACAGAAGTAAGAGGAACTTTCGCAAGTTTGGATACATAAAAAGTGACGTGACGTGTTCCTTAGACCAACTCCACCGATACAGGGAGGTAGTGCTGGTATTTTGCCGAATGTATTGAAATTAAAAAGGTCACTTCAGTACACTGAAATGACCACATCTTGAATAGAAAAAAAAAACATTCAAACAATTCAGCATTTTGAAGTCATGCCACTAAGCCACCATCACTGCTTCAGAGCTTACGAATTCTATCTTCTGTCGATTTTGTCAAGCAGTTGGTGACAAGCGCTGACAAACCTAAAGTCTTAGAAACTGCAGCAGGAAGTAAATAATCCACTAGAAACATGTACATTTCATATGGTTTACTGTATGCACATGTATGACTACATTTGTGTGGACATAGAATATGTGTGTGTGTGCTGTGGTATGCTGTATGTACCTGAAGATGGTATCTCACAGGATCAGACAGGTTCAGACTTGCAGCTACAGACAGACATGAAGGGCTTCACTTCTCTACTGGTTCCTGCAAGGAGCTGAATCTCCTGACGATGCATATAAATTCTAAAGGAGTCACTTTTCTGCCAGTGGACATGTTCAGGTAGTAGAAGCTGGGAAAGAGAAACATTCTGTACCATGGAATGAGAAAAGGGAAACCTGGAGGGGGATCAGATGAAAGAGGCTTTCCCTCTGTTGGAGGATGTATAGGATCACGCGTCTGTGTGGAATTTTCACCCGACCTCAGATTCCCATGTTGCCTGAGGACCCATCTGCTCTCAGAACCACTGTCGACCTGCCCTGTAAACCTCTCTCCCACAGCCCTCCTTCCACCAAGATGGCCACTGATGACATGCAGAAAGACCAAATTCCAGAGGTCCCACCACGCATCCGGACACCGCAGACTCAAGAAAATGTGCAGCAGTTGACTCAGCCAGCGCCTCAACCAGCTCTGCCTTCTAGAAGGGTCCCCCAGCCTCCTTTTGAGTCTAGTAAGAAACCGCAGTACATTCACCAATCTGTTTTGTCTTTCTCTTTTTGCTCTAACGCCGGTATGATCATGCAGATTTAAACTGGGATCAGTGCACGCAAAATATCTAAAATGAAAGAGTGAACGCTGCTGCTGTCACAACAACTATGTTTTGTCATGGATCAGAGTTGTAGATATGAGGTAACGTTTAGCTCCATATTCACTTTTCTACCATGACTGTTTCTTCTTGTGTTCACATTTTGGAACAAGTGGAAGAACAGGATTTCATTTGTATTCACAGGCCTAGGACAGGAGGAACTGGTTTGAGTAGTTGCTGTAGTTGAATTCCCCCTTTGTTACCAGGTGAAATCTTCAACCAGCACACATTTTCTGTCGGGATTGGCTTCCAGTAACTGTCAGAGGAAGAATGCAGAAATGTTTGTACACTACTCCTTTATGTCTCACCGTAAGCAGGGGTTCTTCTGACTCCTGTTAAGGGTCGTGGTTGATGGAGACATTCCCAGCTGTCAATGTGTGAAGGCGGGGTACACCCTGGACATGTCACCACTTCAATGCAGGGCGTAATCATACGTCTCCTCTTCTCCCCCAGGGTTGTCTGCAGTCGATGATTGTGATGACAACAAGGAAATCAAAACACCTCACAGGGTAAAAGTGCTACAATTTTAAAACTTTTTTGTGTATTTTATTTTTATTTATTTATTTTTTATTTTGGCTTGCACGTTGTGAATGACAGCTGTCGTTCACATCACAGGACGTGCCCCCGCAGGTGCCCAGTCGGACAAAGGAGCAGTACTGTGCTCTGTGCAGTGACGACGAACTGTTAGATGATGACGAGTGAGTCATGAATCGATGCTTTCAAAACGTTTACACAAATGCAAAAACAGAGTGGAATCATGTCAACTGCTCTCTGCAGAACCTGATAGTTCTGTTTACGGAATCCTGAGTATAATACACCTCAGCCTCCCACTTACACTCTCAAACAACCTGTTGAGTCTCTTCCTGTCAGTTGTTGGGATGCTGCCATCCGAGCAGGTCACTCCATTTGTTCACATTTTGGATTTGGATTTGGATGGATTATTGGTCTAAATATCAGTCAGATACTATTTAACGAACTATTACTTTTATTAATTTATGACAGTGACTTTGGGTTCTGTGGTTACAGTTTGTTTTCCTGGATTACGTTTTTTTTTTTCAAGACTTGGCAATTACATGTTCTATATTACCAAACGGTGAGGTGATAAATAACTTGTTTTTCATCTGCTCAGTTCAGGTGCTGGTGTCGATATGTTTGTTTTTGTGCATCTAACAGTTCTACCTTATGGGAGGATCCTGGCTCCAGCAGCCCGCAAGGCAGTATCCTCTTGCCAAACACTGGCAGACTAGCTTCAACCTCTAAAGAAGACAGCGCTCAGCTCTCTGCTGTTATCAAGATGGGCTGGCTGTACAAGAATCAACCACAGCGGTATGTATGAGTAACTAACTACACATGCACCCAAATTTCTTCAAATACTTTCGATTGGATGTCAGTCAGGAAACTGTATGAACACATGAATGATTGTGTATGTTGTGTTGTTTTTCCACCTTAACAACAGCAGCTAAACATTTAGTCACGTTCATTCTATAAGCCGTGTAAATCCACTTTGACATTGCTCAATACCTCTTGGGCTTTGCATGGAGATTTCAGGACGAAAACAAGGTTAATGACAAAGTTCAGTCTAATGATTTATGTGAGTTTTCATGAATAAGGTTCAAGTTAACAGTTTATCCAAATAACATGGACTATATAATTGTATTTAGGAATGTGTGTCAGCTGTCTGTTTTGACTTTGAGGCTGAAGGAAGTGTTTTCATCCTGCAGAAGGAGGGACCCACATGATAAAATACTCGCTGGTTTAGCTTAAACATCACACATCTCACCTTATCTTGTGCCTTTTGAATGTATTTCAGGGCACTTTATTTTCAGAGACGCTGGGTGAAGCTAGATGTTGACTACCTGAGGTACTTCCAAAATGACAAGGTACAAACCCACTCATGGGTCTGTTACTCTCCAAGATTCTCTCACATGTCAGCACACTCACTATTCACATGCTGCATGTTATGTCGTGCATCTGTTTCACATTGACATGTGGCTGTGATTGTTCCAGGAAGTGTATTCCAAGGGGATCATCTCAACTGCATCCATCACCTCTGTGACCTGTGTGGCAGAGCTGAAGTTTGACGTCGTCACAAACAACCGCACGTTTATCTTCAGGGCTGAAAATGAAGGTGTGCATGCACAAAGAAAAAATACACATGTGTTAATATGGAACATGCAAGTTATTCCACTTTATGTTTCAATGTACTCACGCACAGCTGAGAGAAATGAGTGGGTGAATCTACTGCATGACTGCAGCAGGGGGCGACATAGGGGCAGCACCATGAACCCGAGTACATCATTGAATCCGGACTATCAGGGCTATCTGGAGCACAAAGGGTCACGCTCCAAACTTTATACTGTTGTGGCATCGGATAAAGTTTTCCTCTACAAGAACATAGAGGTCAGTTGTTTTCTAATGAATATCCCTTTTTTTACGCTGTATGAAAATGTTCAGTGTGTGTGCGTGTGTGTGTGTGTATTTGAGTGACTATGCATTTAAATGTACATTACATCCATCAATGTTAAAACCAGTGTGATGATGATGACACTTGAGGTTGTGTAACACTGTTTCGCTCTAGGACTTCCATATCGGAGTGGGGATCACATCCATTGAGATGAGTGTCGGAAATGTTAAAGTCTCAGATCGCCGGAGCTTTGATCTCACCACACCGTACCGCACTTTCAGGTACTGTATGTCCGCTGTAATGCAACACACACTCCCACTCTGCTTCGACTGGATTGATGTTTGGATAAGTATTTGCCTAAACATCCAGTACCACTGCAGCCTAAAGTCTGGTATTATGACATCTCTCACAGTTTTATTTCACAAATAGAAGAAATGCTTTATAATTTGTGTGGCACCCATCATCCCCTGTACACTTTCTGGGTGCTAGGATACTGAATGGGAAGCTGCATGATGCTATTGAATTCCCACCGTTCATCTGTCCGCAGCGTCAGCTGGACGTCCTTTGAGAATGTGACCTTTGTGCAAGCGTAGGAACATGTGCGTGTACAAGTGCATGTATGGTCTGTTGGCTGACAGGCTACAGTGTCAGGATGTGGAAATCGGAAAAGGCTTATGAATATGTATTAGAGGCCAATCTCTGAGTGTGTGTGTGTCCATGATCTGTTTATTTGAGACAAGCACATCGTTAGACACATTAGAGGAAGTTGAGTCTATTTGTGTCTGCTTGGACATTGGTTTTGTTTTCCAGTCTTCGTGACGAATATATTTAGCGCAATTCAGTTCAGAGTGAACTATAAAAGGCTCTCCAACTCCTGTCACATGGTAGATGCCACTGACAGCGCCATGTCGAAGCTAACACTGGGCCGTTTGTTTGCCTCGGTCCACAGTTTCATTGCGGAGTCAGAGCAGCTGAAAGAGCAGTGGATAGACGCCATGCGGGGTGCCATCGCTGAGGCTTTGTCCAACAGCGAGGTGGCGGATCGGATCTGGGCGGAGCCAAGCAACAATTTCTGTGCCGACTGTGGAGCTCCGAAGCCTGAATGGGCGGCCGTCAACTTGTGCGTGGTGGTCTGCAAGCGATGTGCAGGTTTGATGTATTTGAGTTTCTAAGTGGTTCTCTTCACCCTTTAGAGCATCTGCAGCTCCATCAGCAGCAGAAATGTTCCACTACTAGCGCTAAGCTGTCCCTGACCGCATGGATGTTTGAACAGAATAAATGCCATTACAGAATGATCTTATGTCCCAGGATTAGAAAAGAAATGTAGGATTTCTGCTACGTGAGAAATAAAAAAGGGGAAAAAAAGAAGTGAAATGTGAAATTTCACAGCAGTTTTACATTTTCCAATGATTTTCTGACTGCGTCTCTCTGTGTGTTTCAGGTGAGCACAGGGGACTGGGTCCTTTAATTTCAAAGGTTCGTAGTCTGAAAATGGACAGGAAAGTCTGGACAGAGGAGCTGATACAGGTAAACATCCAGATAGTGTACCTTACATTCCCTTTACAAATTCCTGATTTCAAGGTCTTATTTGTAAGAAACAAACATGATTGGTCCATACACGGTGCATATTTGACCTGTTGCTTCACTGCTGTATATTCCATAATGTGGAAATACTTCTCCTAATCCCACCTATTATGTAGTTGTTCTTGCTGCTAGGCAACGAGCGGGTTAACAGTTTCTGGGCAGCGAACATCCCACCAAGTGAGGCTCTGACCCCCTCAAGCTGCAGCGATGACAGACGTCGCTTCATCAGCAACAAATATCGGCAAGGGAAATACCGGAAGTATCACCCGCTTTACGGAAACCAGAGAGAGCTCAACAACGTGAGTTCTGTCCCTTTCATCAACCTTCATTTTTTCTGGGTATTGGCATGTGCATTTAACAAATAAGACTGTACTGGTGAGTCCGTGTGTGTTGTGTTAGCGGTGGCATATGTCTCATAGTGGATCACCTATTTAGTGTGGACTGGACATCCACACACTGTATAGCCTCCACTCAGCATTAGGGGTGTGCATCTCTCCAATGCAGCACAACATGATCCGTATAGATGTATGATATGACACAGGAACGAGTCATTTCTAACTGTAACGGTTCGGTTCAGTAGTAATACAGTCTAGTAAGATTCTGTACAACACTGAACAACCCGTTATGATATACGATACAGTACAGCATGATTTGAAGGGATGTTATACACTGTTCTTGTTTAAAGACGATAATTTTTTGTTATATTACTTTATTATTGTGAATTTCTCTGGGGAGATAAAGTATCTATCTACATTATTATTTTATTAATAATAATGTATACTATAATAATGGTATTGACATATATGTCAATACCATGACATTATTATAGTAGCTTATAATGCATTTGTATTGTTCAATCCAGACCCATGTTTCAACTCGTACAACTAAGATCTCAAGGATAAAGAAGACAAGTCATTAGTTATTATGCTGTTCATTGTTCTGACCTTTTAAATGTGTAATTGGAATGAAAGACATGATCCTAGATTACAAACGCTTGCTGAATCCCCGACTAAGTCCCATATGTGGAACAATGTGGTAATTGCAGTAATCTTAATAACTTCCTTTGAGAGCCAAAATAAATTCAAGTCAAACACAATGATAGTGAATGCTTTAACTGGCTCTTCCAAGTGGACTATTTGCATTTTTCTCAAAAACTGCCTTTTGCCTATTCGGGAGGAAGAACCAGAATGTCCTTGTCTTCTTCATCAGCTGGAGCGCATAAATTGTACTTGGTCATACAGTCTGAAGGAGCTCTTTAAAGGTTTTTGGGCAGGTTTTATGTCCGTGCTCCATTTTGTGCCATGAAATTGTCAATGTTTCAGACCCAGCTGGGTCAGTCATTAGCCGCTTAACCCACTTACCACAAAAAATGTAGACTGCTGCTGCACACACTGAGTGTCTGAGTGAGTCACACAAAGCACCTGACTGTGACGACCATTTTTTCCCCATTGAGCATGTCAGCATGTGTGTGAATCACTGTTTTTCAAGAGATAAAGGTTTTGTTCTGCTCCCGATGCTCCTGCACGAATCCCCCGCCCCCCCGTGTTTCTCTTTACTCTGGAGATGTTGGGTTAGGTTTATGAGATTTATGCGACATACTGCTCCGCTTCTCAGTTCTCTTTCCTCCTTTTATTTTTTTTAAATGTGACATCACTGCTCTCTGCTGTAGTTGGAATGTGCACTAACTCCGCCCCCTCTCCTCCTACTCCTCCTCCCGTGCTTCATTGTTTGCCTTTAACTGCAGAGGAAAGTTTGTCTCTTCAATCCTGGCTTTTTCTCATTTGTAAGTGGCTTTAACCGTCCTTTTCAAGTGACACAGACCAGATTGTTTCTCTGCTTTCAGCTTTGTTTGTAGTCAGTCAAAGAGGAGAGGGAACCGAAAGCTTCCAGGTAAAGTTCATGTATGCTGATCAGCTGTAGGAGAAGGTAGTGGAACATGTGTGTCTGTATGTGTGAATTCGCCCTTTGAAGGAATGTAATTGTGGGTTTTATTTAGGGTAGGAAGGTGGAACTTGTTCTGTAGTCTGTCAGTGGACTTTATATCTCTGACAGTTTGTGATCTTGGGACAGTTGTACCAAAACCAGTTTGAAGGAGTTGGTTTGCCATAGTTTTGTTGCGCAGTACTTTTTTGTGTCTGCACATAATTATGTATGTTATGGTCACTAGACCAGGCTCAGATATGTCAGCATACATATTAATGTTTGTGTAGGCGTGCTGGTGTGCCTAGTTTGCCGTGTGTGTGTGTGTGTATGCGTGCGTGCGCGTGTGCGTGCGTGCGTGTGTGTGTGTCCACTCAGTGGACGATAGGCTCACCTCCATCAATGGACGTCATTGTCCCTCAGTCTTTGACTCTGTTCCTTTCAGCCTCATATGTGCTGAACATATCTCT
>CAAKHB010000267.1:97180-115622 GCA_901007665.1 Aeoliscus strigatus | reverse complement strand
TGCACATAATTATGTATGTTATGGTCACTAGACCAGGCTCAGATATGTCAGCATACATATTAATGTTTGTGTAGGCGTGCTGGTGTGCCTAGTTTGCCGTGTGTGTGTATGCGTGCGTGCGCGTGTGCGTGCGTGTGTGTGTGCGTGTGTGTGTGTCCACTCAGTGGACGATAGGCTCACCTCCATCAATGGACGTCATTGTCCCTCAGTCTTTGACTCTGTTCCTTTCAGCCTCATATGTGCTGAACATATCTCTCATTCTTTCTTCTGTACCAGTCAACTATCATTGCTTTCCGTATTCTTAGAATATTAGCAACTTTAGGGAGGTATCAATTTTTTTACTGAAAGTATATTTATTACCATAGCAGCACTCAAGTTGATCAAGATTGAAATCTAATATTGTTGGATGTGTCTGTTCAGGATTGAAAACGGCAGAAGGTGGGTGGAGCATTTCGGAGGTTTCATGGAGAACTGAGTCTGGTCTGTATTATTGAACACTGAAAGGTAACAGATGGACAACGTATGCATGCACTTGTGCCACGTTTGAGATTTGGACTGTTGTCAGAAGCAGCTCTCCTATTACCACGCATCTTTGTTGGATTTCAAAGCTCATTCACTGAGGTCACGTGTCACATTCTTCTGATGAACTTAGGTACAACTCAATACTTCTGTGCAGCTCTGTGCCTTTTTGAACCTTTGTCTGCTGGAAGTACTCTGCCTGCTGATGACGGTCATCAGTATAACAGCAAGGTGCTGGTAGTTGAAAGTATGAAAGTTTGTTTTATTAAACAAACAAGTTGTGTTTTTCTGCTTCCTGCTGTTCATTTTATATTCTTGTCTTTTTGGACAGTACCAACTGAAATGTCTCATTTACTCATTCACCTACTTGTGTTTCTTAGCCCATTTGCCAGATTAGAATATTGACATTGTGTATTTCTGTAAACCATGGGCATCAGTGTGTGTGTGTTGCATTATAGACAGTAAATATTTCTGTATGCGATGCTGCATTGTGAGAAATACTTGACCCAGTGTGCCCTGTTGGTTTTCCAAAACTCCAGCTGTTGAAACCACAATGTTTTCCTAACATGTGGCTCAGACTAACCAAAACTTAACTGTGGCAACGGCACATTCCTGTGTGGTTCTTCTGGTGGCTGGTTTGGGTTTCTACAGTTACTTGGGATCTGCTTTAGTCTTTTTTTTCCCAGTGCTTCCCCTCATTTTCTTTTTTTTTTCACTCCGTGTGTATCTATTTTTTCCTCTCGTTTCATTTCAGCTTCCCTAGTCCCCTCTTCCTCTGTCTTGATTTTCTCCCCCTCAGTCTCTCTCCCTCTGTAAACTGTCCCTTCTGAGGTAATGATGAAGGAACATGTGTGGAAAAACAATCATCCTCGTCTGGATACAATACGTAGACATGTGTGCACAGGTATGGTGTGGGGGCGTTCAGTATGTGAGAAAGTGTTCATAGGCTGCATAGGTTTGTTCATGTGTGTATATTTAATGGCTCCTCTGGCAATTTGTTGAAATTGCAGCTAAAAAAACAGTCTCTGATTAATGAGTCTGAGGCTTTCATCTTGCTTTAACAATATTTTTCCTTCTTCTGTTTCTCTCATCTCATTCTTTTCCTCTAATTCTGTCCAGGATAACTGCTGAGGCCAGATGGAGGCCTATGATTTCAGACACACCCAGATCCAATCGTTGTGTTTTTCTCTGTCTCTCTGGGGATGTTGGGCAAGATTCTTGAATTCCCCTCCCATCTCTCCTGATTGTGTGTGTGTGTGTGTTATTACATTACTCCTTCTTTCAGAGGCAGCAGATGTTGGAGGGGGTGGGTGGTTGAGGTTGAAACTCAAACAACCCGTTTCCTTATAGCACTTTGTTCTGATTGGTGCTCTCAGAATACATTTAGGTAGCTATGGATTTTTTGCAGTACGGTGACCCACATGCAGCACAAACCTTCACATATATCGCCATGTGGGATTGACACACACACACACATAGTGGTCCATAGGCTGTAGAATGTGTTGTCAGAAAATGTTATGTAAAGTACGTTTGGACTCATGTGTGGTATTTTCTGCCTTTTAGATTCAGGTGTATTAGTGCACAATTTGAATAGACAGTTAAAGTGTGCACTTTTTTGTTGTTTGCTGTGTTTTCATTAGCACAGATCAAACTGTATTTGTTGGGTACATCGTCATTTCAGTTGTGTGAGAACTTGATTATCACATTCATTTGACTCCTTGTGGGGAAAAGTGCTGACATGAATTCCAAAAACAGACTAAATACTCAAAAGGATGAGAGCACAAAAGAAATAAATGTCATTTCACGGGTGTTGATGGTTTCCCACAGGTTTCCTGAGCTGCTTTGACAAACCTACAGAAATAAATCGTTTAACTTTCGACGACGCATAGCCATGGTCACATCTCTGTACTGTATGTATGGTTACAGGACGTGATTATTGCACATGTACAGTTGCACTTCATTGACATAAAAAAAAGAATTATATTGTCTAGCTTTTGAAAATTCTTAATTAAAATTCTTCGTCAGCTGAAGACTCAGCTGTTTGATAATACAATGTTTATGTATTTGTCTTTTGCAATTTGAATCTTAACAAAGCTCATTGGTTTCCATACCATATATCACCAAGCATGAGTATGTCCCAGACAATAAATGGGACACCCCGCATGCTAACTGACAGAGAGCTGTGGAATGTCTCGAACAAATTCTAAAGAGATTCTTGGCTTTAACAGAAGGCAGGTGTGTGTACTGTATGTGTGTCAGTGTGGGTGCTTGTGCGCTCCACAGCACAATCTTTTCTTAAAACATTTCTTCTCTCATTGCAGCTAGTGTACGCATCCTCTCCCAGCCTATACTTCTGCCAGAAGGCTTTTGTCAAAGATCTGCTGTTTTTTTTCCTTCAGTATTGTTGTCATGTAGACAAATCTTTGTGGACTGTCACGATTTGGATGAAAGTTTTGCATATGCGTGATCTCCATACAGTATTTGCTCACTTCACCTTGTCAAAATGAAGCAAACGCTTTAGTGGGATTTACAAATTACCCACAATAAAATGTCTGCGGGTGACTATGCTATTAAATGTGCATGAAGTGGTTTTAGGAGCACTCAACAATTGGTACAAGGCTTTCGGCCCTTTACATCCTAGAATTATTCCAAGAGTAAGAAAAGGCTTTCATACCGTTGTCTTTCACAGTCTTTTTCACTGTCACTTTATTCATCTCTTCAGATGTTCCCTGTTTGACCCCTGTTTGACCCCTGTCACATTTCATTATTATACTTAACATCTGGCACCTCCACTTTCCCGACTGAAGGAAGACCGTTCCTGCATGGACCAACACCCTACACGAACTTCTTTCCTGTTTTACTCATGCAGGTTTATTTTTCTAATGACTGTCTCTTCCTCTCCCCCTCTCCATAGGCGCTGTGTATTAATGTGCAATGCAGTGATGTGCTGGAGACATTAAGCCTGATTTTCTGTGGCGCAGATGTGAATTGTCCCACTGGTATGGCCAACTGCTCTTCTCCTCTCTCTCTGGCCAAAACACACTCCCAGCTGTTACAGGCTGAGTTCCTGAGCCACAATCTGAACACAGGTACAGTCTGAGTGCACGTACACAACCTGTTTTAAACACACATTTGGTGGTAGACAACGTCATCATTTGGGTTCTTTTAATACCTGTTTTACATAAAAGCATCAGAATCTCTCCTAATGTTTTTTTTATGGCGGGTAGCTTTGATTCATAAAACTTCAGTCTCAACAAAATACACAGGTGTATTTGGAGAAGTGGCAGTATTTTTCTCAAATTGCACAATAAACCACAGGAACAGGATGCATGATGGATATGACTCAGTGAATTCAGCTGCTCATTTGCTTAAATGTAACTTAACCTCAGTTTTATTCACCAAAGCATCAAGGTTTTGAACTGAGGTCAATCAAAGTTTGTAATGAAATACAGTTCAGAATATGTCTTGTTTGGCTCTTTATGGATTTCAACTCTAGATCTCAATGTAATGTTCCATCTTCTTTCTGATTTGAGCTCTAGTTAAAGTATATATGAATAATGATTTCCCATGTTTTTCCCCCAGAGTTGGCACGGTCAGAGGTGGTTGAGGACATGCATGCTAAGCATTACTCACCCATGCCTTGTGTGTCACACAATGGCTTCCTGCACAAGACTGGATCCATGGCTCGGGCTATCACAGAGTGCAAAGCCAAAGAGGGTATGACGTATACACAGACACCTCTCATAGCAGCACGCCGTCTCAATTCTTTAATCTCCATTGCTGTCTTTTGCATTGTCAAGTTTGAAAAATAATTTGATTCTTCCATGTAGAGTTCAGTCGTCGCTGGTGCACGCTGAACGATGGCACCTTCAGCTACTATGAAAATGACAAGAACTCAAACCCTAACGGAGCTCTGAAGGCATCAGAGATAGTCTGTTTGGCTGTTGACGCGCCTAAGAAGCATGGGTACACAAACATACATACACATACACACACCTGCATGATGAAATATTGGAGCCTCGTCGGCTCTACTCTTGTCTCTCTGTTTCACTTCCCAGGTATGATCACACTTTTGAACTGTACTCTGAATCGGAGCGCCTCTATCTGTTTGGCACTGATGACCCACTCAGCCACAAAGAATGGGTCAAGTCCATTGCCAAGGTCAGTGAAGCATACAGGCGGCACACCCGAGTGCAGCAGCCTCTGTCCTTCCATGCGTTATACCTCCTGATCTGTGGACCTCCCACTGGTGATGAATGTTTATTATGGAAGCAACAAACAAACGTGATTCTGATCCTGGGTTTGGGGTTTAAAAACAAACCGTCCCTTACAGAAGCTGAGGATGGTTTACATTTTAAACAGGAAATACTGATTAGATACTGATTACTGCACCGGAGAGGGCGAGCTAATGCTGACATGTTTCCTGTTGCACTCTTGTCTCATGGAACGGCTAGCTGTTCGTTTTATGTGACATGCTGGGACCACATTTACACATAGTTTGATTTTCTGCTGTAGCCGGTGTCTGATTTTGTCAAAAGGAATTCATGCAGATGGTGTGGTTGTTAAGTGGATTTTAATCAACCTGTCAAAGGAGGTGTGACCTGAGCCGAAGGCAGATCGCTCACACAGTGTCTGGAAAAAGACAAATGAAGCGACTATTAATGAGCAACAAGTATCAGAGCTCTGTCTTTTATTTGCAGAACTTTATCCCTGCCAGAGCAGAGCCTCTGCTGAGGTTGAGTTTTGAGCGGATCGGGCGGCTGAGGTGCAAAGACGGTTTGAACCTTCAGACATCCAAGGTGGGCTGGTTTGCTCTGGTGGGCTCCACGCTTCACTCCTACCTGGAGGACTGCCCAGGAGAGGAGATACACCTCCGCAAACTCCATGAACTCTGTGAGTGGGACTTACACTGTCTGTTTGGATTTAAACCATAGGGTGACATGTTGAAGCCCAAGCATTTAAGGCTCTGTCACGTTCTGACCAAGGCAACTATCTCAGGGACAACATGATTACGATGCTTTGTGTTTTACAGCGATCCAACAAGACAACGAGGTGCTAGTGTTGGTAGAGAAAGGCAGGTGAGAGAATAAGGGCAGGTTACATGAGATGCTCTCTCCGTTTCCGTCTCTTATTTTTAATCCCCCCCCCCTTCTCTCTTAGAACTCTGTACATAGAGGGAGAAAGGAAGCTGGATTTTGCTGGCTGGTGTGGAGCCATTCAGGCCGCAGCAGGGAGTGGTGGAGATACGCTGAGCCAGCAGCAGCTAACCGACACAGACATACCGATCATAGTTCACAGCTGCATCGATTACATCACACAGTGCGGTGAGACACACGCAGAAATGGACACAGACAGTGACAATTATTACATTGCGAGTGATTCGTTCGAAAGAGCAAAACGAAAAGGAAATTGAAAATTGAAAACATTGAGACATTGAAAATCCAACTGCTGCGCAGCGGACATGCTGAGTGTACTAGAGGAAGTAGCTCACTGAAAGAAACAGGTTGAGAGAAGTTTATGAATTTGTGTATGTGTCTTTCTTTTAGGTTTAACATCTGAGGGGATTTATCGCAAAAGCGGTCAGACATCTCGCATTGCGGATCTGTGCGAACGATTCCGCCGTGATGCTCGCAGCCTTCGCCTGAAGGAAGGAGAGCACATGGTGGACGATGTCTCCAACACACTCAAGCGCTTCTTCAGAGATTTGGAAGAAGGGCTCTTTACATCAGAGGATGCCAAAATGTGGCTCAGCACCGCTGGTGAGATCCCCTGGACTGTTGCTTCACTCAGTAAGCCGAGATTTTAGAAAGGATGAGACGATTGAACCGTGGTAGGTATCAGTCAGTCAGTCGTATCTAAGCTGCTTCCGTTTGTTCAGGCTTCAAAATACTCTCAGCTGGGACTGTTCCCAGCTCAGCTGGTTTTTTTTTTCAACTTTTGACATGGTCAGTGTCACTGCAGTCACTGACGTAGAAGTATTTGTTTCACTGTTCCTGCACTGTTTTTTTTTCTGCACTTTCAGATGTTAGCTACATATCTGAGCTCACATGCATGAACTTGAACTTGTTTATAACGACATTTCACAACCAAAATCCACCTGATATATCTGACATTTTCTTTATGATTTTCTCTCTCCTCACCATCCAGCTCTTCAGGATGAAAGTAAGAAAATCTCCCAGTACCAGATGCTATTGAACAGACTGCCGCCTGTTAACAAGGCAACACTACAGGCCCTTATAAACCACCTCTACTGGTAAAACACCTTAACAACCTTGTCTATCAGTGTTCGTTTGTACATGCCTGTGTTTGACGTTTGTCTGTGTGTGTTCAAGTGTGCAACGATTTTCCAAGATGAACCTGATGGATCTCCACAACTTGGCCATAGTGTTTGGGCCGACGTTGTTCCAGATAGATGGGCAGGACTACACTGCAGGCCGCACCATCGAGGACCTCATACAGCACTACACGCTCATATTTGATGTAAGATTCACCAGCGTTGTTATCATTCATTTCATCATCAGAAATACTTCCGAAGTCAATCCAAAATCCAAAGTCATATCCTGTCTTTTGCATTATGTGGGATTTTATGGGTTTATGGGTCAGTTCTCCCAGGATGGCCAGGAAGACACTATTTAGAGCAATAAATAATGGTAACAGGAAATAAAAAGAGGAGCAAAACAAGTGCGATGAGGATGGGGTGGATGTTAAATGTTTAACATGAAATCCCTGAAATCATTGTCTCAACAAAAGTCACACTGAACCTAATCTGAACTTTAAGGTGGTGTTGAAAAGATAACTATTATGTGTGATGTAGTTTCCTGCTGCAGTAGGAACAAAAGTGTGTAGTGCAGGGGTGGACTTCAGTGACATCTGGGGACTGAGGAGGCCGTCAGTCAGGTTTTACATCTGTTGACGACTGTGTGAGTGAATGTGTGCATCTACATGTCTCCAGGTGGCTGAGCAGCAACTCAAGAAGCAGCTAGAAGAGATCACTGTTATCATCCATCTGCGAGAGAAAATGAGCAACAAATTCCCTGTGAGTCTACATGCACTTCATTTTTTCCAAATGCAAGGCACCTCAACAAATGATACGATGTACAGAAAATGTACCAACCACACACATTTAATACCTTCCTTGTGTTTTTGTTTCTAATGTATGTTTCTGTTTTATGTGTCTGCTGGACACTGCAGAATACTGAACCAGGTGGACATTTCATCTGTACAGTGTACGTAGAGGAAAGTGACACTTCAGAGCAACATGTCAAGGTAAGTGATACCAAATTCCACAGCACTGTTACATCTGTTTCAAAGAGGGACCCACACGAAATAAATAACTTGATAACTGAGTATGTGTCATTTCTGCCCTCAGATCCCTGCTTCTATGACCGCAGCAGAGTTGACATGTGAGGTTTTGGACCTGCGCAACATCAAAGTCAACGACAAAGAGTACTGGACCTGCTGGGAGGTCAGCGATAAAGTGGACATGGGTGAGACAGAAGGAGAGATGGATGGATGGGCGACAGGGACGACCAGCTGCAACATGGACATCATTCTGTCCTTATTATATCTTTGTCTCTCTTCTCTGGCACAGACTGGTAGTGTGGGTTCACAGGCCCCAAAAGAAATTGTTTCATATGAAATTTGTCGTGCTTGTTTAGAGCCTGTTTGCCATCTGGCTCCCCAAACAAGAAGCTCTCAGGTGGCAGAGCAAATTCAAGTAACCCCTAAATGATCTGCTGTGACATGGGCATGAAACAAGTGGTTAGCCACAGACGTTTTTTGCTTAGTTTGTGCTTTTTTTTCATGTTGAGCTTGTCATGAAGCTACGACATGACAGTTGTAGACGGGGATTTCTGTGTCTGTGGTCCACTCTTAGATAAATATATTATGTATTATACAGTATATGTTGCCCTTATATTTTGTCTTACATTTGACATGGGTCAAATTTGGGTTGACTTTAGCTTGTAACTTGTATCTCTCTCTTTCAGAACGTCCTCTGCACTACAAGGAGCGAGTTCTACCAATCTTCCACTCATTAGGCGCCGATTCCCATCTGCTCATTAAGAAGCACCTGGCCATGGAGGAAATGATGAACTACCTGGGTAAATATGATTCCCTGCTGCCCACAGTGTCTTTGTCAATCACTGCCTTGTCACCACATTTTTGCATCATCTTGCCATTATTCTGGTCTTCAGCCACTAAGATTGACAGATCAAAACATGGGATGATGAAGTTCAGAGAAGAGCGAAGTATCCTGGGTTTGGAGCTGACTAGTAACTTCCACAACCGGTACTTCATCCTGAATTCCAACTCACTCCGAATGTACAAGGATGTCAGAGTAAGATTAACCAGACGCACACACAAATATGTCTTTTGTTTTTTAGTCGGAATCACACATACTCAGTCGCACTCTCCTTGGCGTTCATTTCCTTTGTCAGAGTAACCGACCAGAACGTGACTGGCCAGTGAAAAACCTATTGGTCTACCTAGGTATCAAGAGGAAACTACATCCTCCGACTCGGTGAGCACAGCCACAGTCAGTGCACACTTCACAGAAATCACAGAAAAGAATGTGGCAATGCAACAGTTGGCTGCTCAGAACTAGATAACAAGAAGGAAACAGAAACAAGCACTATCAGAATGCAAAAAAAACGTTTCAAGGAAAGTTTGTGCACGTTTCAAGTTAAAAATGTTAAAAAATAACTTTAAAATGAACCATTAAAGACAATTAGTGAGTAATAAGAACTGCTGAAACAGTTAAAGTATAAGTTAAAGCGCACCTTAAAAAAAACGGTTTGTTTGTGGAGTGTATTCTAGATAGGTTGTGTGTAAAATATTAACTTAAGCACTGAAATGATAGGAACTACAGTCTTCTGAAATAACTTATGAGGAATCCAAGGGGCCACTAGGGGGCAGAGTGAGTCCAGCTATTACAGTTCTTGTCTTCGTGAAGCTTATTCCAACACTAGATAACTCTTCCTGTGTCTTTGTGCAGTTGGGGCCTGACAGTTGTTCATGAGAGTAAGAAACAAGAGAGGCCCGAGCGACAGCAGTGGTGAGTACCAGTTTTGTTTTTCATGTGCAATGTGTAAATATATTTAAAAAAAAAAAAAAAATCATAAAATATTAACAGAAAATATGGTTTAGCTCAGAGCTCATCGTTCATCATCTGAAAGTAGTAATCTGAGATTTAAGATCTGCTGTAACCCCATCTGAGTGTAAAATAAACAACATAATAAAAAAAATAGAAGTTTGTTCTTCTGCTCATTGCGTTAGCAGTAATACATGAAAACGATGTATGATACAAGAACTCGTTATTTGAAGAAAATGAGTATAATCATTTCAAACATGACGTTTGACTCAGATTTTCTACTAGTTCAGATACATTCACACTACATCATATGTGCCGTTGTGTCCAAGCTCATTCGGCTGTTCCTAGCCTCTGTTTTCCTCATCAGCAGCTTGTATTGTTCTTCAGCACGACCAAATTTAGAGTGAGTTTGAAAAGTTTCTCCGTCAGTTCAGATCTGAGTTGGAGTTTGTGCAGGAAGCTTATGACATGGAAGGCTGTTGTGGTCACGCTGGAGGCAGTATCATCTACCTCCATCAGCATGTCACTCAAAGAGAAAAAGTACACCTGCAAGGAAAAGGCATAGACAGGGGCAGACCTGTGAAAGACTGATAAAGATGGAGACAGGGGAGAAAGAGGTGATTCGAGAGGCCAAGTTCAGCGCTGGAGGGAAGATACTGTAAACTGAGAAAAAGTTTCTGCTTGTGCTGCAGATAAAAATACACCTTTGGAAGGGAAACGATTGTTTTCAACGAAAATATGGAAACATTCACGTAGATAGAGGCTAATCATGTCTGACTGAACGGCGCTTTCCAAACCACGCTCCTTACTCACACATAAAGGAAACCTGGGACTTCTTTTCCCATGTGTAAATGACTCCTAGGGATCAGGATGGTTTTCAGTTGGTCCAGTATTGAGCCTCTCAGTCGTGCTTCCAATAGGTTTGATGGACATATATCTGCTCATTTATATTGCAGTCATTTCTGTTTTCAGCTGCTCTGCACTTCAGTCAATACTGCACCAATTACAATGTTATTGGTCCCTATGAGTCATTTAGCTCCCGCACTGGGAAAATAGAGCCCAGGTTGAATAATCATTGAATGGCACTTGATCTTTTTATTACTCCTAGAGCCTCAAAAATCCATACCACATCCTTTTTTATTAGCCTGTTATTGCAGCCGACCCACCTGACCTCTCTGAACGTCATGTCCATTTTGTTTTTGGTTCTCTATTGAAAGCATCTTCAGCTGCTGATAATATTTCAGATGAGCGGCCCAGATAACAAAGAAAAAAAGGAAATTGCTTAGAAGGCAATTATTCTTAACACGTGCGTGCTAGAATACAATGACTATTCTGTTTTGGATCCAGGCAAAAGCAGCACTAATGAGTGTACAAACCTGGGAGGGTCCGTGTGCCTGTGAGGAGTGCTAGCATCTGTGGCAAATGTCCCAGCTGCTGAATGTACAACCAGTGTTTCCAGTGTTGTTTCTTGTATTTCAGTGAACAGTAAAACAACTCTGTATTCCAAATCTGTGCACAAAATAATAATGTGAATTATAAGTTCTGTAGAGTCTGTTTAGTCTGTGTGGCTGATAAACACACACACTTCTCTACCTCTGCTGTGTAAGAGTGTAAGTTAACCTGCTTTATGGTTATTTTTCAAAATAGGTCTCCTTTGTTGTGCATTCCATCAACACCACACTCTTCTTTTTCTCCGTAAACCACAAAGTTGCACACACACACACACACACACACTGGCGTGCACATACCTGATGTGTATTCCTCCTGTTTTCATTCACAGGTATCTCTGCTGTGACTCTGAGTCAGAAATGAGGGAGTGGTATGCTACCTTCCTCAGCATCCAGGTGTGACACACACACACACACACACTTTGACTGACGTTGTAGTGGTTATGCATTGATACTTTATGAAATTCATTCATACGGCTTTTTTTTTTTTTTTACTATCATGGAAGTGGTTAAGGTGTCATGGTGTCGTAACCAAAGTATGTTCCCCTTTTTAAAGAACGATGGGAACATGTGGCCTGAGGGTGGACTGCAGCAGACACGCATGAGCCGCGTGCTGCCTGATACGCGCCACGGCAGGGTGTCGCTGATACCGTTACGTGGCACCGAAAATGAGATGCGGAACAGCGTAGCAGCTTTCAGCCAAGACCAGCTTGCTGTGAGGTAAGCGGACCAATCACTGTGACTAATCCAGACAGCTCAGCAGGAATCTGCCGGCTAATCACAGACCTCCATGCTCAACAAGACGTCCAAACCCTCCGCCGGCATCCTCAGGAAGACCAGTGCTGTGTTACTTTACTTTGTAGTAACTAGGTACTCACTTGTTTTTTGGACAGCGTACGCTGCATTTATAAATCGGAACTGTCGGATGTACGCTGTTTCTCACGCAAAGTTTGGTTTTGAAGATCACAACCGAAAGTGCCGTCCGCCAGTTTTCGGCCCCATTTTGAGCGCACACAGGCTTTATAGACGAGACCCCAGAGCTCTTTGAGATCATGAAGAAGAAGATTGTGCATTAACAGTCGATAGTCAGTTGAAAATTGTCCTTTCTTTCAACACAAATCTGCTCTGTGTCATGTGAGAGTTTCACCTGTACTGCCCCAGTATTCTTTGCTCATCCGTGGTTTAGTCACGATAACTAGAAGGTGTTTTTTTTTTTTTTAACTCTAAAATACACCAGGGGCTTGAGCCGGGGGAGACTGGAGTGTGTGTTTGTAGTCCGGATGTCAGGACGGGAGAATAAAACCCTAATTGTGTCTAACAGACGGTGAGAAGCAGAGCAGACTGGAGCGTTGTTGAAATCAGCTGTAAACCAACAAAAACACCACAGCAGCAGAGAAGAGACAGAAACATCAACACTGATATCCTGCCCTCCATGTGTTCTCCAATTTCTACAGAGAAACTGAGTGCAGCCATCCAGAATAATTCACCTTTCGTCTGCAGGGAAGTCATCTGACCCAATGTTGACGATATGATGCTGCAGGTGTCTCCTGCTGGTCAGAGCCATCGCCCACCTTTTATATTTGCTGCAGCAGCATAAGAATTGGCCTCAGTCTGCCGCCTCGCTGCCCTCCAGATAGTTTTTATTGATTCTCGTCTGTCGAGTGTATCGACTCGATGTGTTTTGAGGAGCGAGTGTGAGGAGGTGGGATTGCTTTGGTGACAGGACGGCAGCAGAGGTTAGAGTCGGTGTCCTCTCTGAATGTTAATACGACTCCTTCATTTCTATTTCAGCCTCCTGCATCATCCTCACATCTCTTATTGTTCATGCGTCGTCCTTGTCCTGTTGCTGAACGGCTTTCTCTCAGTTCACTCACCATTGCTCCATTTTTTATCTTCCAGCTCTTAGGAGATGTGCAATTGCAGTCGCTGAAAGAAAGGTACGTTTCACACCTTCACTTTACCTTTGGTTTATTTTTATTTATGTCCACCCCAACACTTCTCTTTATAAACTCCACATAAACTCAATTTAAAATACAAACACTGAATGACTATTTGTCTGGGCAAAATGTACAGATTACAATTATTAGCATTTTTATTTAAATTTGTAATATTTCCTTAGAATTACTGCCCAGTGTTTGCAATATTCATTAAATTCCATTCATCTCTGTTGTTGACCCATTTTAGTCCACTTTGGATTGTAAAATAAAGATTACAGGATTTTTTGTGAAAAATCTGGTGAAAACCGAGATGGTCAAAATTATTAGCCCCTGTGTGATATATACAGTATATATACTGTATATATATTGCCCCCGTGTGATTTTGTGCTTTCTAAACAAATAATTTGGTTTTGGAACCACACATGAGCAAAAACCTTTTGAAAGGCTCCAAAGTCCAGGTTCTGGAGTGGAGTTCGTTGGTCTGAGACCAACTTGTTTACAGTTTTCCGATAGACTCGTGCTGAGTTTCCGCCTTGCAGATTTATTTAAAGGATGGAGAAATAATAGTAGAAGTGGTCAGTGTTGTGTGAGTGTGCATGCATGTAGGCGTGTTCTTTGTTGCATAAGCGATCATGTTACAGGTGGATTGAAAACCAAGTTCATTAGATGGGAGAAGTACATTCTGTACGGTAATGGTTTGCTCGTACGCAGTGAACTTCTCCCAGGGCGTCTTGATCTCAAGTCAAGTTGACCTTGATTAAACTTTGTTATACAATCAGCGTGACATAGTTCAATGTCTAAAAACAATGAGATGATTATGTACAATCTTCTAACATGGCCCATGTCACTGGAAAGGTTAAACCATGTCAAATTGCAAAAGAAATGTTTGAGATTGAAATACACGCCGTTTCCTCTGCGTTCAAGCTGCCGTATGTGTTTGTTTGTCTCTCAGGCTGTTTTCCTGACTTCTCGTGAGCAGCCTCATGTGGTTGTCATGGCTCCAAGACATTTATAGTCGACATGAAAAATTTCATGCTTGACCTCTTCTCCTCTTTCCTCTGTGTGTCCTCTGAAGGGCAGTTGGGCGTCACCAGCACCCTGTGACATCATCAACCTGGGACACAATGAAGAGTGAATATGAACTGGACCAAGAAGTGGACGGACAGCAGGACAAATGGCAGCGACCGTTGATGATGTTGATGATTTAGGTTGCCTCCAGCTCGACGTTCGCTCCGTGCCAGTCCGTGGTTGATGCACATTAGCTGCTTTGCATCATGGGACAGAAGCATAAAAGACTGAGATTTTCCTAGACGTTAGTCCTCCGACTGCTCAGAGGCTCCGTGAGTGTCTACAATCTCTTTTCATAGAACATACAGGTTTGTTGATTTAGATTTTTGTGTACTTCCACAATAATTTCTCTTGTAAGCCAAGTGGATGTTCTGACACTGTTTGGTCCTGAGGGTTGTCGCTCAGGGACTCAGAGCTGAAGCTCACAGCAGCTGAGGAATGGCAGGTGACGGATCAGTGTCCGCCCCCCTGCAGGACATCTGCAGGACCTTCATCAGTGGTGTGTATCTGTCAGTCTGGAGCGTGTGCCGTGTGTCTGAAGGTCACATCGCTCGCTGCAAAGTCCCAGACCTCACCACTGAAGCTGGTCTCTTCCTTCTTCCTTCATCACCCCGGACTGGGGCTCATACTCTGAGACCATGTACTGTAGCACAGTATTTAAGTTTTCATCCTTTGGAACACGTCCGTGACAGAGTTAATCAAACGCGCCACTGACACATCAGTGTGTTGGTGTCCGTGTATGTTTTGTCCAAAGTGGTCATGAACAATCCCTATTTTCTGTGGTATCAAAAATCAGCGTCTCCTGACCTGTAGCTTTCCCCTCTTGTACAGATCTTATTTATTCGGACAGCGGAGGACACTAGAAGCTGCGACGTGTTCCCTCTACTTATGAGATATCCTGATGTTAGTGTGTAAAAATGTGTAAAAAGTTTGTGTGTGTACGTCGTCGATCTATGTTTCAATGTCATCACAGTTCCCTTCAGAAGTAGAATTCAGTAATAGAATGTCGGCTGTGTCTGCTGCGCTCCTCTCCCATTCTGGGGGGGTTTTAAAGATATGCGTGTTTACATGAAGACCGTTGTTTAGCATCGTTCTTCATAAACGTATCAGTGGTTTTCTGTGACTTTGTGTTCCCTGGATTACATTTTGGACCTAGTAGAGGAACGTGATCCTTTTAAGTGCTTTGAATACATGTTTGTTCATAGACTGTTGAGGCACTTTAGCGTTGATCTTTTTCAAAACAAATCCAAATTCGATCCACTTAAATTCACTGACTCGTGTATTTCTCTGCATTTAACTTTTTTATTTTACATTTCTGAAACTTTAATAAACACATTCTTCTAGTTGTTGTTGTTGTTGTTGTTTACCTCTGGTTATGTGGGTCTGCTCTATCTAGTTGTCTGTGTTTATTCCTCAACAAACTTTGCCACGCTACTGAAGTATCATTAAGACCAGTTTGATTGGGAATCGATGGCTATGACTCACGTTAATGTGTTAACGGTTTACAAGAAAACGTTCCATCGTAGGAAACGAATGGGACCTGAAGGGAAACGGAGATTTCAGGGCCAGTTCTCACTCTACCCCATAAACTACCCAGGTGTTTGGGGAATCGTCGCCGTGCCGACAGTAGGTTTGTCCACCTGTGGCCTGCGGGGGGGGCGGCAGCAGACACACATTAAAATAGCTCAACGAGCGATTTCCGAGTCATTATAATGCAGTCACATATGTTCTAAACTGTTCAAGAAAAGTCTTCCCAGAGGCGTGATGCCCTTCAGTCGCCAGTTGTCCAGACGAGTCAATGTTTGTCGCTTTGCTCTCACATGAAAAATAAACAAACTGCTGCCTGTGACTAAACGATACCGTCGTCTAACGTTATTTTCTCCTGCTGGAGAAAAACCGGGTCGTCTCCTGCTGCATCATCTGTCACTTTGACAGTCACTAATCACCTCTGGCAACAGGGATTGGAAACGAGCTGGTTGAAGCTGCCCCTGATATAACAAGGTCGTCTGGCCGCTTGTTGGATGACATCGTCATAAGTTCAATCACTTGAACAGCATTTACCGTCTGTCTGCTGGATTTCCTGAGGACGCTGAATGAAGAGACACAATCAATAGAGATGGGATCTTTGAAGGGAGCTGGATCTTGAAGAGCCGCTCCTTCCAAAAGACTCAACCAGGGGGAACTCATTTTCAAGGACATAATCACAGGTAGCAATTATAAGGTAAGATTCAGATGAAACCAGTATGAACTATTGAAATATTGATGATAATTTAATTTGGCTCGTCCACAAGGTCACACCATCATTCCCCGTTCAGGAATACAGGAAAAATATAGATAAAACTGGGAACCTGAGCAACAGAAGTACAAATCCAAACTATATGTCAAACTGGAGGGACATGATACACATGTAAATGCAGAACTGGACAAATCTAGCTGGGTACTCTCTGAGAAGAAAGAGCAAGAGAAATCCACAGAAAGCAGGTTTGGTGCAAATCCTGAGTTTGTTAATGATCCTTAATGAGAAAAACTGCAGAATTTTAGAGTTTGTGATTAACTGAATTCAAACATGAAACATTAATGGCATTAGGTTTAATTCCTGTCAATTTACATGAAAATAGAATGGAAAATTCAGCAATTTTGTTTCATTGCAGGTCAGCAAACGCCAGATTTTCACTAAAACTGCTTTCTGGAACGGTGTGGTTACGAGAAGTACTTTACAATCAGGAGCTCAGCGTACACAACTTGGACTCACAGGACGTTTCAGATGAGTAAAACAAGTGCTTCTCTACAGTGAATCCCATGTCACCTGGTCAGCAGTTAGTAACGAACTGATTAAAATTAGCCAGGGGTTTTTTTTGTTTAAAAACTCTAGTAAAACGAAAATGCATGATTTGAACTTTAAAATTCTTCATTTAAACAATGTATGCAAAGCAGAACACACACGTGTTACATGAAGGCAGCGTGGACGGTTTGCCGCTTGGTTCTCATCGTTCATGTAGAAGAGCTGTTCCAAAGATGTGACTCGTTCTGTTCACGAACGTCACATCTCGAAAAACGTGAGCAGCGCTACAGGGTAACATTTACTGTAAACACACAACACAGGGACAGAGCTCTGCACCGCCTGCAGCTTTCATGACAGTGTTCTGTCATGTGAAATGTATAGATGTGCTTTGAGGAAAAATGTCAAGAGTGTGTGTGTGTGTGTGTGTGTGTGTGCGTGTATGTGTGTAGGGGGGCGCCCTAAGGAGATTTCCTGTGTGTGTGTTGGGGGCGGAAGGGTTGGTGAGTCATGGTGGTCCACCAGTTTTCTGTTCAATCCTCTAAGCAGAGCTGACACATCAGGGTCGTTCAGTACCTCCGGACACACACCGAGAGCCCCGTGAGCGACACACACACACACACACACACACACACACTAAAACGACATTTACCACATAGGTCATTGCTGCAGCTGCAAAAATCCGGCGAGAGATGAGTGTGGTGCTCAGAAGAAACACGGATGTGAGCCACAGAAGTGAACTTCAGCGATGGACGAAGGGACATCGGCCACCAGCGGTGTCCCGCAGGGATCCAGACACCCACCTGTGTGAGTCTGAGTCCTTCATTTCCACTCAGAGGACATGACAGCACAAACAGCGTGAGAGAGTGACTCCTGAATTGACTTTCACTGCACGCTGAGACCTACCAGCAGATGTGGACGCTTCTTTAATATGAAGTTCATTTGCAATTACACTTCAGTTCCCTCACAGGGTTTGAGCCTCTAATGAGAAAACTGCTGTCAGTATTTACTCGAGACAAACACAGTCAGAGTGGTGTATAGACCCGCACGTCTTATCACATACTGAAAAAGATGAACTATAGAACAATCTTTGTGTGCTCATTAATCCCACTGGTAGGTTATTATTCATATAACAAGGAACTGAGGTAAAAAGTACTTACGGTGTAATATGCAGTGATATATGATGATTTTGTGACACGAGGAACAAAAGACAGTCAACACACAAGAGGATGTTCAGCTGAAAACAAAACAAAAAACCCAAAACAACTGAAAACACATAAAGTGGCAGAAATCAAACCCAACATATTGAAATAAACATATTTTTCAAGTCACCATATTTTTGAAACTGTTCAGAAACTGGAAAAGCAGCTCATTTCCATCCATACTGTGATTTCCACACAATATTGTAGTTCTACATTCATATTATCTATGCTAATAAATTCACTGATCATCATAACATGCCTTTAGAGGTCAGAGGTCAAGAAAGAAGAAAAGAGAAAGAAAGAAAGAAAGAAAGAGAGAAAGAAAGAGAGAAGGAAAGGAAGGAACTGATCTGTTGAGCGTTTACCAGATCATCGACTTGGTGGATTCTTCTGTGTCC
>CAAKHB010000267.1:61340-73940 GCA_901007665.1 Aeoliscus strigatus | reverse complement strand
TCCTTTTCTCTTTACCGTCGGTACCTGATTCTATGGACGCTGGTTGCTCACATATGTAGCACACATCAGGACCGTCTGCATCAGACGTGTTCCAACCTGCTGAAGCGAAGGTGCAACACAAGGTGCAAAAGGTCACATAGCTGGTTTGGAATTAAATCATGAACAACAGGTCACTTGCTGTTCTTCAAATTCTGCGGATTTCAGCATCTGCACTTTGTTTCACAATCCCAAAGTTCTGTGTTTGTGCAAATGAGCCTCTGTCTTTAACCCTTACAAGTTTCCAGGTTTCATTGGCGTAAAGCTGCAGTGTGGTTGCTAGTTACCTGTCTGATAACAGATGAATCAAATCCCTGCAGCGATCCTTTCACCAGAGAGGCAATTATGCTTCAGCCATTTATACTCAAGGCACAGCATCATTCATTGATAATTTATGTCGTCACCCAGTCATCAGTCAGACCTGATTCATTCATTCATGTCCTGCATATATTGCTGTGTTCCAATAAGAGTTGTTGTTCAACGGGAAGCCGCTGTTCTGATAAAACCTGAGCTTCTTGCTCTTCATTATGTGTAATATTCATATATACCTTGTCTTCTTCTCTATTTCCGCCGTAATTGTCTGACAGCACCACTCACAGACCTGGTGCCCACATCTCATGAGACGATTTCATGTTTCAAAGAAACAAGAGCCCAATTCAGGTTATTAAACATTTAACATTTACAAGATGAATGACAGACAAGGTGTTTCAGCAAAATGCATTTGTCTGTCACAAACACAATTTCCAAACCAAAGTGAACAAACATCTAATCTTTAAAGGGAATATGAGGGGACGTTTTGCATTTGCATTCAAGTTCACATGAGTAAGGTGCAAATGATTTGCACCTGACCTGCAGCCATGGTCTCATTTGGACACTGCAGACTGTATTCGCGAGCTGCCAAAGTAAATTCCTCTTCATGTTCGCTGTGACCAGTTTGCACATGTGCATTCTCACATTCTCCTTTTCTTAGGCAGCCTGATATACTAATTATGTGCTAAGAAGCCCCCCCCCGAGATAATTTCTATCTCTAAACACACACACACCCACACACACACACACACACTCACAGAGTGAACTTAATGTTTATTAAATTTGCTGCTGTTGTAAGTTTGCTGTTAATGTTTGTCATCAATTGATCCATCTGGTCACTTTTCACACACACACACACACACACACACACACACACACACACACACACACACACTGCCTAGAGGCATTTTTTCTCTCCGTCACTTCAGTTATATCTTCTGTGTCGTCTTTTTTTTGTCCTTTACTCAAAGACTCTCTTTCAAGTCAAGTCATAAAAAATAATGTTTTTCCTGCCAGCTGGAGGTCTCGTGGCGTTGACGCCTGCACAGTTTGTACATGCACGTATTTATGCATCTCTGCACAAACATTCCTTGAATTAACATCCGTGTGCACACAGCTGTACACGAGTGCATCAAAACAAACACTGTATGAAGAAACGACTTTCCGCTGTGTTCTGGTGTTTGTGCATTATGTGCTAATACTGCAGATTGGGCGTCTATGGCTGTTAAGTCATGTGGTGTTTTCATATATGAATCATTTTCTCAGTTTAACCTTGTGATACACTGTAGAACCACAGCGGTATGACAATCACATGATGCCACATTTCCAGATGTGTTCCCCCTAGTTTGCCTCGTGGGTCTTGCAGGTGTCCGTCAGTCTGCAGGTGCAGCATCCTTCTCAAAGTCTACGTGGAGTTTGTTTGAAGGCAGTAGCAGAGAGTCTTTGATGGCCCCGTTGCACCATTTGAAGTTTTCTTTGAGAAGCTTCTTTCCAGTGGATTGATGTCTAAAAGGGGTCACACTTTCATTCATCTTTTTGGTCTTTGAGTTCCCGGCCTGTGTGTGTTTTTTTGGCCTCTCTGTCTTTGCGTCACCATTATTCTGATTATCCTTCTATTTCCAGTCCTGTCAGTGTCTCTTTCATCCTCATCCGCTGCCACCTGATAGGGATAAAAGGTGTTTTGTACCTTTGTCTGTTTGTATTTGTTATTTGGGGGTGCGATGGCATCGGGGTGCAGCTCGTCTGCTCCTAAATTGCCAGTCTGGGCAGGTACTTTGATGATAGCAGCCATTTGAAGTCACTAACGAGGAGGTGGATGATGTTCTGATTGGAGTGGGACTTCCACCTCATGTTAGATGACAGACTCTGGAGTAGTGTAGTTTTGTTTAAGCCTTCATTAATTATGCTACTGTGTCAACCTGCGTGATTGACGTAGGTGTCACAAAGGTTTATCTTCTGCTGCTGAAATGACTAAAGGACAGCCACACTTTCTCTGACAGAGCCGAGAAGGCTCCAGCTGTCGAGTTTGCATTTTGTATTTACATTTTGTGCAAATAAAATAAAATGTCATCCAGGTCACAGCAACTTGCTGGGTTAAAATGTGGACTCAAGCTAGTTTGCTTTGACACGTTTCATCCGAGAAGCTTCTTCAGTTGGTAGATTTGATTCGGGTGCTAGCAGGTGATGTTTTGAGGCACCTATCTTTTTTTCTTTCTTGTTTTGATGCTGTGAGCCACATCAATACACAGCATCAAACTCAGCCAGTGTCTTTGACTTTCCCTTGTTTTTTAGCACATCCTCTGTCTCTATGTTCTTTGTCTTCTTGGTGCTGTTTGTAACTCTGCCACTATCTATCATGGACGTACCATCTTCATTGTTTGTGAATATGGGGGATGTATGTTATTAGTCAGCTGGCGTTCTTGAAACCGTCACTGTTTACAGCGACTGAAGCGCTTTTGTAAAGTTTGTGTGACAAAAGTTATGAATGAAACCTGATGTACCCTTTTTCTCCTTCCTGAATCTGTGAAGGAGAAATGTGTGGTGTCATGACGAACCTCAGACCAGCTCTGTGCAGCCACAAAGTCCCATTGTGCCTTTCAGCTCATCATTCTGCCTTCCCAGCTGCTCTCCTCAGCAGTGTTCTCAGTCTCAATAGGCAGCTTTTGCAAACCAAAGCTAATACTATGACACCTTTTTTATGTCGTATCCAACCAAAAGGGCTCGTCACAGCACATCTGAACCATCACACATTTATTCCAAATAAGGAAATACTAGCGTGAATAAAACCATATAATAAACCATGTGGACTTCTGTTGAATGTGTTTATTATGTGTGCAGCCCTTTGTTCACATGTGACACACACACACACACACACACACACACACACACACACACCAGAGCAGAGAACACACTCTCTCATATGCTTCTCCTGCTGGTCTGCCCATTATGATACATAATACATTACAACTGAGACCAGGCAGCCCCCCCTTCTCTTCCCTTGTTCCAGCATTTTACCCTTCTCCATCACCTACTCCCACTCCCAGAGATGACGTGCTCTCATCCTCCCCCATCTACCACTGTCTCTCACATCTTTCTCTCCATCCTGTTATGTGTTACTGTATTGTTGGGTCCCGGCAGTAATTTATTCATAGACTGACTGTCCAATCCCAAAATGTAAAGGAAGGTGGTGGACAAGCCGAAAAGGTTTGAAGCGGAAAAAAGAGAGCGGATGTGACAGATGTCAGGCAGTTGGCAGCAGAGGTCCGGGCTTGTCACACCTTTTTATACACTTGAACTCTGTGCCATTATTTATGTTACTGAGATGGAGACTACTACTACTAATACTACTTTGATTTTAACTTGGATGCGTCAATTCAAATCAGCATCAGTTTAAACTGTCGTGAATATTGAGATGTGAGGGATTTTGAGGCCTATGGGACCAAAGCGTCATTATATTTATCAAGCATTCAGACCCCTCTAGAGACTCTTTATCAAAAAAGTGACTAGTGACAATTCTAGCCAGACTTTTTCTGGTGTTATTGCAGACTTTTGTGGTGTTTTGGACACGGATTAGTCTACAGCTCCTGTCCTCCAGCAGTGGGTGCTGCCGATAAGCTCCTCACCCATCCTGAAGCCCTCACAGGCGGTCAGCTCCACGCATCAGTCCCAGCTGCTGCATCCAGAGTGGAGAGGAGATCCTCCCTCCCCTCTCCCCAGCCACACTGCTAATCCACTGCTGGTTAACAGAGCAGGATGTAAAAGAAAAACAAGAATCAGCAGAAAAGTTCCAAACATAGACGAAAGTATGCCAGTTATGATGTCATTTAGCGACTTCTAGAGACTTTCAGCGCAGCCAGTCGCGGCTTTCCTTACTGAGGAGTTGGCAACACTGCTCACAAACCCATTGTAAACACTATGTTGTAAACAGCATGGATTCTTCTACATGACCACGCTTTTTGTGCAGTTGGATTTTTAGCCAGAGGCAGTTGGTCAATAGGGGGCAGCAGGGTGCCACTCCCTTCCAGGGATCAGGATATTAATCTTGCTAAAATGGTTATTGAATTAGACTGGTTATTCATACTGGTTCACTTTGTATCTGTTAAAATATTTGATTGATTGTGAACTTTCTTCATTCGTTTTCATCCACCTGGTGAATGGAGAGCAGGTCAGCTTTCACTGGCAACGTCAAGATGCTGGGATGAGGGTCTGAGGATGTACTGATGTGTTTGGTGTCACTTCATCTCCATTTTTCCAAATCAGGCTGCTAAGTAGACATGCCAATACAGTTTATTATACTTTGATTTAGCGAGCAGCTGACAGCCAATCAGCATCCAGTGTCTTTTGTGTGGTCAGGATGCAATGTCTAATGTAGCTGCAGTTCTAATGTAGGCGTGATGTGGAGAGGAGTGCTGTTTGAACTACTTAGTGGGGCCATTTGCGTGTATCGGCAAATAACCACCAGTTTGCCCAGTGACCGACCTGCCAAATCGTTTCCTGTCAGTGTGTGTGCATGCATGTGTATGAATGACGACTGTAGGTGTGTCTTACCATCAGATTCCCAACAGGAAGGAAACGCAGACCCATCAGACGGGCAGGGAGAGAAACTTAATCACAACGGACCTACGACGTTGTTTCCGTCCAACCTGCACTGCAGCAGAGGTCCATATGATCATTTTTGACATTGGGGTAGTTCAGGAAGAGTCTGCAGCTCTTTTAGAGACACACAATTCAGTTGTACTCTAACTGTCCATGATCTAGATGAATCGCTCCATATAATCACGCAGGCACCCATTCATTTTACACACTCCTGCTGCGCCACCAGCTGCTTTATGTCTGAACGCCGTTTACCGCCGCCGACCATCCCGGATGCATGGCAGTAAATAGGATTCATAATGACCTGTTAGAAGGATTCCGTCTGGTTAGATGGTTGTGATGGTCAGTTTGTGTTTTGAATCTAGTGTGAATACATGCGGGATTTTATGGGGTTTTTTTGTCCATTTTGGCATGGAAGTTGTCAAAAAAGGAAATAAAATCTGAGGATCTCCATGGAAACTGGGCAAAACATGGCCCCCAGAATATGATCCTTTTTAACAGCTAAATATAAATTTCAGCATTCACTTAAAATATTTGGTTCCTGAATATGTTAAAGGTTTGTAAACTCAATCAACATTTTTTGCCGCATCAGCGGCTCTTGATGTCCGACACTAGTAAGTACAGCATTATGAATGTTTTATGAAATGTCGTAACCAGTGACATTAATGTTTGGGACAGATTTTAGGATCCTCTCTGGTTTATATGGACTCTTTTCTGCCCCCCTCCATAATTCTATGACAACTATTATTAATAAATGTCTCTGACTGTGTAAATGTCAGCCGCTTGCATATCAGTCCCTTTTAGAAAGCTAATGTTGACAAACGACTTGGAGGCATTTGTCATTAATCAACCTGTGTAATGCTTATTGCATTTGTGTGAGTCAAAGAAAGTGTGTGTGTGTGTGTGTTTGTGCCAAATCAAATGTCATTAGAGGCTTTGCAGGCCCCTGTTAACCTTCACTGACCTTCATTATATTTCATCAGCACTTTGTCACTTTTCTTCAAATGCCGTCACATATCATCATGATAATGTCAGATGTTGGTCTTGTGCGTATGTTAATGCAAGAAGTCACGTGCAGATCGTCACACACAGGCACACACACACACACACACACACACACACACGCTACTGCACAGTGAGTTTACGGGTGAGATAAGCAGAGCGAGCTCAGTCTGGGGATGAAAGGTCTAATTGGCTGCTTAGCTTAACTGGAGATTTGATTACACAGACACCCACATACGGCGCCTTTGGGCAGATATGTCTTTTGTCACTGTTAATGAATTGTACAGTGTTGGAGATAAAGCCAAACCGGACTCATTAAACTGAGCCTGTGCCTTCAAGATCGCGCTTCCTATGTGCGACTGTCAGAGAGAGAAATAAAGAGTGAGAGAGTCTACAGGTCGCTGAGCTGCTTAATTACCTAGCCATCGTAAATCATGTTAGCACTGTGCACTGTGAGGCTACCAGATTAAATGTCAGCATATCTGTGTGGATCATCCACACACATACACACACACACACTGCTCTTCAGGAGTCCACTGTGGTAAATTTACTTGACTCTCTGTCCAAGTGTTTGTGTCGTTCAGATCAGTGTGGGTTTTATTTGTTCAGGAGTTGCTTATTAAACGTGTTTTATGGCCTCCTGCTCCTGTTTCTCCCTCCTCTCATTCTCCTTCTGTTTGTCATCTTTACTCAGTTCTTTTTCTTTTTCATTTTGTGTGTCCATGGCTGGTCTGTTTCCTTATCAAACAAATATGACTTTATTTCTCTCCAAACTATTCAAGGTAACAGACAATTGTCAAATCGGACAATACAATTTAGTACAATAATCACAAACTGACAACTGGTTCATTAGAACTAAATACAAGTGAAACATGATGTATTTGGGTTTGAGAAGTCTGCTGATTTCATGATTTTGTTGATAATTATGTTCTTTTGAAATCAGCTGAATAGGTACTGAATTCAAAATTCACCACACGTTGTATGTGTAATTTCCCTCCGGGTTCTCATCATTTCCTGTGGCTGTTTGGGAGCTCAGGTACCTGTGCAATCTGCACCTCTGCCACCTGTATCCAGTTACCCTGAGCTGTTGGACTGGAACCTATCTGAGATAATCACGCCTGCCCTTCTCCCTAATGCATCCTCCATGAAATTAAAGAAAGCACACACTTCCATCAAATGAGGTGTAATTCTTTAAATGGTATAAATACAGATGGCACCGAACCTTGGTTTGGTGACAAATCGGTTTGAAAGTCGTTCGAAGGAAGAAAATTGCTTCAGTGATGAGGTTACATCCCACTCATCTACACGTTGATTACTTTTCCTTCAGCTGATTGTCTTTCACTGACAATTCATAATTGAAGGAAAACAAACTATTCAAATCTGAAAAGCTTGAACTTGGCACGGAGCTCGTCTCCCGAACCTCAGTCAGATCACGTCCACGCGTGACAAGTTTGTTGTCGTATGGACCTTTGGTCCACATGAACCGGTGTTTTAGAGCCTGAGTACGATCAGTGTTGAAACCGTGTCCCTGAGTGAATACGTTTGAAGACGTCGGAACACGTCCTGAGCTGATGAGGCCATAGCGCCACCTGTCCTTAGCCTGCATGCAACAACAATAAACAATGGCAGCTTATCATGTTGCATTTGTGCTGCTGAAGTTACTGAAAGTGATGTGTCTGTTTGCCCGTCCACATAAATGTCTCCTTTCAGTTCGTATTCTTCATGCGTACGTTTTTTTCCGTCACATGAGTTGCATTTCTGTGGCAGACTTACAGCGTCACACAGAATCTGTCTGGAATACGTACTACAGCATATTCAATGGACATGGGTGTGGGTGCACACAAACATCCAGGTGATTTCCAACCGAACTGCACTGACCTTCGGACTGAAACTGTACTGTACTTCAACGTTACTGTCAAAGATGATTGTCCTGATGCCTTGCGCACCTCTGCCAGGTACGTTACACATATTGCAAATGGCAGTGCATCTGGATGTGTGTGACCGTCTGAGGTCACTCCCTGTCCTAATCCTGCTCGCACATTCATCGATGAGTAAACGTCAGGATGGCTGATGTGAGGCTGATGTCATATGCTTCACGCAGGTTATGGCTTCCACCTATTGCTGTGTCTGTGTGTGTGTGTGTGTGTGTGTGTGTGAGCGTGAGCGTGCTTCATCACTTACCGTGTTTACACGAGCACCTGTGTGTGCTCACAGAGTCGCTGCCTTATCTTCGGTGTCACACAGGAACTGAACCAACAAACGACCGGAAGCCTTATCGCTGCAAACACCACCACACTGTTTAGACTAACAGAGGCAGACACACCTTGACTTTCCTTTCTGGCATATTCATCCATTGTAATGAGAGGTGGCGTTCACAGTATGATATGTCTACAGGCGTGTGCTCATCCGTGTTCTAACAATAACGTGTGTGGGCGGTCCATGCATCTATTTGGTCTAAGTTGTGTGTGTGAAGAAATAATATCAGCTTAATTCAAGTTTATATACAAATAAGTAGCGAATGGGCTGAATGGGGTTTTTAATGACTTACCATGTTGGAGCACTGTCAGTTTAATAAAGGCAGACAAAACGGATCAATCACATATATTTCAGTATAAGAAGGCTTTTTCAACATCAAAAATATTCTTCAGCAATGTTGTGTCGCGACTTTTCTTATCTGTGTCATAAACGCAGAGTTGAATCAGACTGTGAGTCGACCCTCCACAGACAATCCTGAGTGAAGTATCAGAGATTGTATGATCAGCGGCTCACAGGAAAACAGCTACGAGCAGCACAGACATCCCCAGTGGCCCAAGTATGAGTTTCAGTTGTGAGCCGAACAGCTTTGAGGGCGAGGGGCAGAACGAAAGATGTTGACAAAATAAATTAGAAAAAGAGGAGGGTTATCTGCCTGCTTTTTTTTGTCTCATTCCCAAAGTGGCGGCCGTTGTTTCAATGCCTTGTTTTGTTGTTGTGATAACGGTGCTTTCAGGAAACATCCCATAAATCAACGATTCCCAGAGGCTGGGAGAACATTCCATGGAGACTTGTAGGGAGCAGTGGCAGCAATGGTCACATGTATTCAGTCTTCAGTTAATGTCCACAGTCTATCACTGTTATTAATAAAAGGAACAGAAGTAAACATCTTGAAATGGAATGGAAAGGAAACAACCTCTGCCGAGATTTTTGATGAGACATTCAGCAACTTCTCTCTTTAACGACATTTGACGTGTCTAATCCATCTGAATTACAGCCGTTGGAGTATCTGTTTTCATTGTCGTGTGTGTGTGTGTGTGTGTGTGTGTGTGTGTGTGTGTGTGTGTGACCATATCAAAGCTGCTGCTTGATGTTGCTGGAGGTGCGTTTCACTTATTCCACTGTTGGCATTAATATAAAGCACTCTGGATGAGGCTGTCAGTTGAATAATTAAATGTTACAAGCACATAGTGAGGGAATTAAGGGGAGGTTGGTAGCTGAGGTGGTGTGTGTCTGTGTGTGTGTGTGTGTGGTGGTGGGGGGCGGGCAAGCGGAGGAAAAAGACAAGGGGAGGAGAGAAGATAAACTGAGCAAAGTAGACAGTATTTGCCTTTGAGAGGGAGATTAGGTGAACCTGTTATCAGCCTGTTAACACACACAAACAATAGTCACATAAATTGGACTGTTTATTTACAGTCACAGATTGTACACAGTCTGCCACATGCTTTTTTCTAAACGTGTCAGCTCACCTGAGTTGCAGCAGATGGTTAATCATTTCTCCTCCAACCACCCTCTTCCCCTCAGTGGTTCTCTCTGTGGACGCTCCCTGCCAGTGGAAGACGTGCAGTGGGGGGGAAATCAGATGCAAAACCTGAAATCAGGACCTTGAACTGTGAACTTGGTCTACAAGTCCTGTTGGATCAGTTGCAAATATGCAGATAGAAACAGTGGATGAGGGAGATGGAGGGAGGCGGAGGGGCAGTGTAACAGAGCAGGCTGAGGGCCTGAGGGAAGGGTTGGCCCTCAATGATGGCAAGATCATTCAAAAAAAACAACTCAGGTAACGTGTCAGTCCACTTCCTCCTTTTTAAGAATGGCCTCTGTTGATGACATGAAAAAAAAAACAAAAGGCCATCCCACTGTGAGTACAATCCCCCCTAATGAAGGGGGTCAGCTAAGATGTCCTTCTAGAAGTTATCATAAATACTAACACAATTATGATCAAGCTGTTTTAAAAAAGCAAAATCAAACAATTTGTTTGGTGAACATGGATATCAGGGTTATTTATCATGATTATTTACTGCCTGTTAGATTCAGCCCTTTTTTCTTCCTGTGTCATGAATCAGCAGAAAGTGAAGAAGAAGAAGAAGAAGAAGACAACAGTTGAAAATCAGTGTAATTGTCTGAGATAATGTGCTTTCTTTGGAAGGACTGTCCACTGCAGCATTGGGTGTTGTTCTCTATACGTCTGTGACTTAATAAAAATGTCATAATTAACTGTAACTGAGAGTTTGATTTTCCCGTCCAGGGTGTGCCCCGCCATCCGCCCGTTGACAGCTGGCATCGACTCCAGCACGACTGCAACCCGTAACCGGAATAAGCAGAAGAAGATTAATGACTGAATGTTTGATTTTCAGTATTGATTTTTTGTTGATGAAAGGATTCTGTAAATGTTGTTAAATTTGGACATTGTAACTGTAAACTTTAAACATTGTAAATTGTGTCAACATAGACCATTTCCATGAAAGGTTTTTGTATTTGGAATGCAGCACATGTTCAGTGTTGGGGAGAACACCCAAACATCTCAAAGGACATCAGGTTTCATGCCATGTCTGTGAGAAAACTCTATCAGCGCTGTGGAACATTAGGATTTGAGACGGGCTTCCTTTTCTTCATGTCTGCACATCTCAGATTTCGCCTCCCTTTTGTATGCAAATCAAAGTGCGAGCGGAGCAGTATCCTTTGGATTAGACATGCCTGGGAAATTATGCCCTGTTCAGGGCTTTGGTAACGTCAGGCTAATTCCTGGTGAATCCAGCACCTGCAGCTGTTACACTGATCCCACCCTGCCCCAAGCTGGGGGTTTTATAATTCAAAAAATATGTTGAATATACTGTATATGAATATGCATCTCTTGACATGTGTAATTTGTATTTTCTGGCATCTCAGAAAAGCCATTGCATCTTATTTTGCACAGGTTGTCCCTATTATTTGTCCTCGGACATATCACCAAAGAAATGTAATAATCACGCTATGTTTTATATGATCAATACCAATCTTTTATCAGTCTTTTTTGTATTACTTTTCAACAGTGAAGTCGCAGGAAACAAATGTATTGATATTACTCTGCTTAGAAGTAAAGCCTTTAATGATGAAATATCACACTCTCGTTATTATTATATATTATATCATTAGATATTATCTCGTTATATTATTATTCTGTTGGTGTAACTTGTCACAGTTTGCCGGCACATTCTACCACTCATTAGTTTAATGCTTATCAATGATACAATAAAGGTGCAGAAGAAATCATCTATATTTCAAGACTTTAATCTTACTAAATAAAGAACAACATATTTGCAGTGTCTGTACTTCCAGCTTTTTCGCACGGGAAGATGTAAAGAAAGATATAAAGAAAAAACCAAAGATGCTGCAGGGGCAAGTAAAACGAAGAAGTGGCAAGAACAATGCAGAGAAACAGAATGTGAGATTGGTGTGATGAGAGAGAGAAGCAGGATGTGTCAAAGAAAGAGAGAGTCAGGTTAAATGTGTTTTTGTAGGACAAAAGGAGCAGATTGTTATGACCACGTTACCATGGTGACAGCAGGTTTGTAGCACTGGCATCCTGTTGATCACTGACTGTGATAAAGATGAGGTAGTGTGTGCGGATGAGAGAGGTTAAGGCTGACCTTTGTGGCATATTGACGTGCATTGTGATGGGCAACAGTGCATTTGTGTGTTTGCGTGTGCGCACACGCCCGTGTAATCATCCTGTCAGTCTAAATCTATGTCCTTTGGGCTGATAATGGCAGCGCGTCCCATGTGGTCAGGACTGCGTCTGAGTGCTTGTACAATAGTCCTTTGTGATTGTGGTGTGAACTGTTTGTCATCCTGCTACCGTCACTGTGTTCGATGATGCTTGACTCTCAGTGCTCATTGGAAGGCTTTGAATACGCAGAGGCGTCAATGATTTGTGACGTGGCAGGAGGTTTGGAACCCGATTCTGGTCCAATATGACCGGAATTTGTGAATTTGTGCACAAACACCCTGAGAACTCACCTTATTCATCTTTTGTCCAAAAGCTCTGCGGTTTCATATATTCTTATACACATAGCCAAAGTCTTTTTCGAAAAATATAACGCAATTGCCTAGAATTGAGGAACAATGCAAGATAGGCAGATATCCTAATTTGGCCAGAGGAGATTATGAGGCCGGAAGATGTTTTGAATTATCAATGGGAGGAAGGATGAGCATGTGGCTTTAGTTATCGTATTCTCTGAAAATCCAGGTCAGACACATTCTAGTATGTCTGTATGCTAGAATTCCTGTGTCTCGAGTGTTTTTCTGACAGCGTAGTCCTTGGGGGAGGTAACCCACAGGGTAAATAGCAGAAACAAATGTTTCTCCAGCTCTCCCAGTTCCATCTGCAGTGAAAGAGAGATGCTGTAAATAAAGAAGTGAGAAAAG
>CAAKHB010000267.1:48452-59736 GCA_901007665.1 Aeoliscus strigatus | reverse complement strand
AGATAGATAGATAGATAGATAGACAGACAGACAGACAGACAGACAGACAGACAGACAGACAGACAGACAGACAGACAGAAAGAATGAAGGAAAAGTGTGAAAACAGGAAAGAAGAGGCCAGAGATGATCAAGGTCAAACATGTGTGCGACTGCGGTTTGTTATTGTATTGTCATAATGAAGGGGATGTGGGTAGCGAAGGCGTGTGCGTACATTTGTCATTCAAGCCCATGTCATCAATCGTCCAGACAGCGTGTGTGTGTGTGTGTTTGCTCGACCATAATTGCCATTGTGCGGTGAGGAAGGTTGCGTGTCTTTGTGCTGACCTGTTGACTCCACGAAGCATCAAAGGACTCGCTCCAATTCTGTTGTTTTCTAGCTAATGAAGGATGTGACATGTGTCCTCTGTGCATGTCTGCTTCCATCTATCCATCACTGCCTTCCTCTCTGGATCTACTCGGTCATGCGGCAGTGGAGGTTGAGCTTTTCACGCGCAACAACGTGATTATCAGTTTAAAGCAACAAATCATGACACAGTCATTTCTATCCGCTTAGTAATTTCACACTCAACGATAAATTTCCGTTGAGAACTCAGTTGGTGAGTTTAGTTCTGATTAAACTCTTGGATGGAACAACTCTGCTGCAGGTGTGTGTGTGTGTTTGAGAGCGTGCACCGGGTGCACTGCTCCCTCTCTCTCATTAGATGGAGGAAAATGGGGGCATAAATCGCTCTGTGATTCTTGCACCTCAGGAAGATGCGGCGCCATAGCAACCAATATGAGTCAGTGTGCTTATTTCGTGCATACACACACACACACACACACACTCACTCTGACACGCAGGCTGTCATGATTAAAACCACTTGTGGAATCTCAGCCCCAGCTTGCAGCAGGGGGTCCCTGTCGGTCATTTTGATTGGATGAACTGAATTAGATCAGAGAATTGGCACGATGATGTCGGCATGGATGTAATAACACAGTCACCGTCCTTGTAAGTGTGTTGGTACAAATACTCACAAACAAATACACAGCAGGACATTGTTGGACGCAATCCGGCAGTTGAGACAGTTCATCTTTTTCTCCTTCTTTTTCCCTCACTGATTCCACCCGTTGTTCCATTTTCTCCCACTGTCTTTGAGCTCGCCCTTTTCAAGAAGCTCTCTTTTTGTTCTGAGCTTGAGTCTTAAATGGCTTTCCCTTTTTTTTTCTTGCCATTGAAAGTCGCACACGGCGCCGAACACTGAACTCGCGTCGGCGTGCATCTGTTCACGCAAAGACAGCTGTGTGCCAGTTGTGACACCTTTTTAGCTGACGCTGACATTAACCAGCGGCTGCGCTGATGATGATTGACGGGGTCAGCCCCCCCAACCACCCACACACACATCTTCACATTAGCGTCCCTGTTCTTCTACAAGTCCGTTCACTGGCCACCATGACATAAGCAACGACTGCAAGAGGAAGGAGATGTTGTGTTAGTCCGTGTACCTGTGTGCTCTCGAGCTGTGTGGAGCAGCTCATCAGGAAGGAAGCGACTCACTGCGACAGGAGGAGAGCTCGCTTTCACGTACAGCAACACAAACATAAAAATATATGGCTCTGTGTGCTCTGGAGAAGACCTACGGGAAAATACACACCACCCTTGTGAGTGCGTCATCATCTGCAGCTTGTTTGCTTCTTTAAATATGGAGACCACTTGAGCAACTTGACGTCACTGGTATCAGATTCAATTAGATGGCTCTTTACAGAAGCGTTCCTAATGGCTAATTAGTAGGTAGGGAGATCAGTTACTAATGCTTTGCACACACACTTTGCTCTGTTGATTTCAACGGGCTGACGATTCTCTCCTCACGTTGCACATTTCACACCTACAGTTTGATTATCCCATGGTCCTTTGACACCGAAGCATATATATTAGGTGAACGTTCAAATTGTGATATTGTCTAATTTAATGTGGTTGATGCCAGCTTGTAAACACTAATTAACTGTCTCGCGTTGTGACAGTGAACAGAGGTACAAAGTTCATGTTCAAGCATCATTAACCAGAGAGTATGTCTTCAAATCATGTCCTTTGTCATTCACTATATTAACTGCTTAATGTCTTGCCTTTTTATATTAAACTCATCATTCCCATCATCTATTTTTATCAGCTATTAAAGTTTTCCCAGTGACATTTCTTTTTCCTCTGCTGAGCCCCATTCATCAAAACCGCTGCACTAAAGGAAGTATTCAAATCAGCCATAGGTGATATTTTACATGCTTTTATTGTTGCCAATCACAAAACAGTATTCTCCCAAATGAGGACACAAACTGAATGAAATCCATTCAGAGAAGAACAACAGATGAGAACATGAGCGTGATCCAGTTGTTGTTGTAAATCCTCCAAGATTAGCTGTGATTGACACATGGATTGAAGGATCAGTCTCCGCGTCCTCTGGGACAATTACAGGTTTCCGACCCTGTACAGGTTGACGTTAGGGTCATTGACATCATGGTGGTCAAATCACAACCAGCTGAGCATGTGCAAAGAACAGCCCCAGCGGGACGCCGCTCAGTCGCCCAGACCATCTCCGCTGAGTCCTCTCCCAAGTGTTTCTTCTCCCCCCTCCCTACCCGTGTCACTTCCTCGCTCTACGAACGTCATCCTATTGTGTGTTTTGCAAACAGCCCTGCAGGTCATTGCTTGACTTGGAGAGCCACTGAGCAGACGTCGATATGTGAAGTGTTGTGTGGGGGGGGCTATTATATTGCTCAGCAGGTGAGATTTCCAATCATCAGTAGCACATGCAGATATTTTGTAGAGTCTCCCCCTTCTTTAATTTCCTTATCCACTCGCCCCCGCCCCCTCTTCAGCTCTTGATGCTGCTGAGATGGAGTATAGTTGGAGCTTGTTGGTATGGTAACTGGACAAGATGCCAACATACCAAATCACATAGCAACCAACAACCAGCCTCTCATACCTCCGACGTCAAGTAGCTTTGGATGTTCTTATGAACAGAAGCTGGAACCTTTATTGGATTAGGACACATCTAATGAGGATTGGCATTTCCAGCTCAACTAACACTCGATGTACATCATCTTTGCCTGTTCGAGTGCATGACTGAGTGTGTTACTGCGTATGTCGATGTGACTTTGTAAAGCTGGGTGTGTCATTGTTGCTTTCCTGCTGTTGTTTTACGATCCCTGTATTACAAGGAAATGCGCCATGTGTAACAATAAGGTAATGGCCACACACCCGCGGACACACACCTTTTTCTAAGCCTTCAGTCGCACACCATGTGGAGAAGCTTTTATCCAAGGCACTTAAGCTCTGTGAGTGCTTTAGATTTTCAGCTTTGGCGAACGGAGTAACAATCGCCCCGGTAACCATTTTCAAACGGTAGCATTCTACCACACATGCACCCGATGGATGGACGACTTACTCTATTAGTACGCCGACGACAAATTTTCTCGCTGCGTTTGACCCATCAGTTAGCACCCACCCACACATGCCGGAGGTGTGGGCCACCACTTAGTGGTGCCGGGAGCAGCATGGGGGTGGGGGTGCACCAGGTACCTTGTGCTAGGACCATAGATAGATAGATAGATAGATAAAAGTTTAGGCTTCTTTTAGGCTTTTCTCATTTGGAGGTTTTCTCCAGTCATGGCTCATGAAGACAAACAGGTTGGTATTGTAGATGATGTACCCAGGTTGTGTGTGTGTGTGTTTGTGTGTGTGTGTGTGTGTGTATGTGTGCAAATCAGCGTAAGTGTGTGCACATCAGGATGCTGTTAATATAGCTCTGCCATTATGTAGATTAGCCCTACTCTCCTGAGTGCACCTTTACCATTTAGAGCTTTCAATCACACACACCCTAGGATGCATTTTCAATCATTTTTTTTATAGATGTCATACACCCACACATAAAACTGCCTTTGTCACACACACACACACACAAAGGTTATTTGCTGTACCCTTGTAGGTAGCTCCATATGTCAGCCCTACTATTACAGTACTATTACAGTGTGCATGTGTGTGCACATTAACTTGAAAGGGAACCGGGGCTTTGAGAGAACCCTCTTCCCTGCCTCTGAGTGTTTTCACATAGATAAGGGCCTCCTCTCCCACGAGTGTGAGCTCTGATTTGAGACGTAGTACATATTTGATCCTGTGACCTGTGTGCAGTGCTGATTATCTCTCTGATCTTGCTGTCCAAACTTCAGCATCCATGACGTCAACCTCTTGAGTGTGATCTGACAACAGATGTTCAGGTTTAAAACCGACCTCTGTCTTTTATACAGGCCAGTTTTGCAGACAGATACACAATTGATACATAACATACAAAAATATAACAACTGACAGTATCTTCAGCTTTGAACCTTTGAAGCTGCGTACGTCATTTGAACTCATGGGAGCAGTGATGATCCACCACTGATGTACTCGGTCATGTCACATTCTTCTTCATCCCTTAAATGTTTCCTTATTGGAAGAAAGTGTGTTAAACAGCTCATCTGAATTAGCAGCACACTATTGGTTTCGTCTCTCTGCCGCCGTGAGTGTGCTCTGTGCTGTGAGAACGACTCTGAGCTCAAAAAGACGGACTACATTCAACAGTTCTTTTCCACCTGGTGTGCTGCTCATACCTGTCAGTGTTCTCCTGCATCAGAGCAAACTAACACGGCGAATATACAGTCCATACATCTGCAATGTATGGACTGTATGTGCCTGTGTGTGTGCATGTGTGTGTTTTTTCAGTGTTTTAACAGCACAACAGATTTGTCCATTTGTGTGTATTTCCTTTCAAATTGAGGGATAACAAGGGCATAATCAGCATCTTATCTTTAATCTCTTCTCCACCGTCAGTGCACAATCAGCTGCAAATATCTTGTCAGGTGTGTTAGAAACATGGACTGGACCATTGGTTTGATAGATTCAATAACGGTCACTTAACTTTTTTCTTTTTCTTAGAGGCAAAAAGTATGATGAGTAACTTTTGTTTGTGAGTGTGCGTAGGCAGATGCCATCTAGTCATGTGTTAATATGTTCATTGCCATCAACACCATAAGAAACCATACCATAAGACACACCATAAGAGGTTTCCTGACAGTTTCCTGTCAAGCAAACTCAGCTCTGCCCTCATTAAAGAATGTGAGTGGATTTTGGGGTGAAACCTAATACGACCTGAAAAAGAATAGCACATTGTACTGCTTCCGATGTGGACTTACTAGGTCAACATTCTACCTGTGTTACTGTGTGTGTGTCTGTGTGGGGAGGGTTGAGGGAGGCAGTAAGACCCAGAGGAGGAGCAGAGAGAGGGAGAGAGAGGGAGAGAGAGGGAGAGAGAGAGAGAGAGAGAGAGAGAGAGGAGGAGGAGGGACTGTGTTCACTCAGGGCTCTTTGCGCTGCAGCTCGTGCTGCTGGTGCGCCAGTGTGCGTCTCAGTCTGCTGGCGCGAGTGTGTGCATCAGTGATTCGCTGTGTGTGTGTGTGTGTGTGTGAATGCGTGTGTGACTCCAGCGCTGTCTCTGGGTTCGACAGGTGGAGATGACATGACTGCGCTCGAGAGGAAGAAAGGGAAGGACCTGTAAGAGCTGCACACTCACAAACACACGCACACACACAGACCTTTTACCCTACATTCTCTTACACACACACGCACACACACACACACACACACCTTTACATTCCAACACTCCGTTGTTCAGGGGAAGATAAGTTGCAGAGTGTGTGTGTGTGTGTGTGTGTGTGTTCCAGCAGCTTATCAGCTGACTTTGTGTGTACACAACTCGTACATGTCAACACAAACCTCCTGACTGATGTTTCTGATGTCTGCAGACGCGGTCAGCAAGTGTTTCTGCGTCCTGAGGAGAGTTCAGCTCCGGCCCTGACCACCACCAGACAGTCCACCACGTTGTCTGAAAAACTCCAGGTAGGCTCCACATCTCCTCCCGTCTTCTCTTGACATGTCTCATCCCTCCTGTCCAGCTGTCTGAAAACAGGAAAAGGATGCTTTGTGCTTCACACCCTCTTCCCTCTCTGTCTCCTCTTCCTCTGTCAACCTCTCTTGACAAGTCTGTAACAACCACAGGCATATTGCAACACACTCCTTTGTTTTTGCGTATGAAATCAGCCTCACACTCCTTTTTGAGGAAGATGATTCGTTTGAGAGTCTCCTTGGTTCTCCTCCTTCCCATTTCTGACACACACACACACACACACACACACACACACACACACACACACACACACACACACACACACACACACACACACACAGATATAATGACATTCACCGCATTCACTGAGATAAGCAGCACATTCATCAAGTCCACGGCAATTTTTGACGTCCATACGTGTATGTGTGTGTGTGTGTGTGTGTGTGATCTGTACCTTCCATTCCATAGCTAATGCAGTTCGTAGTCAGCTCTCCACTTACGTATTTCCGTTGCCAGGTTATGACACTGAAGGTCCTGCCCGGCGGCATTCCTCCCAGACAGCCTTTGTTTTTGAAATTTGTGGCCGATGGCTCATTGCTGAGGTGTCAACAAGACTGCCAAGTGTTTGATTTTCTTAAGAGCGCCACCAGCTGTCTTAAGGACATTCTCTAGGAACGTAAAATAGATGAAAAGAAATATATTTTTTTAATTGTTGGGTTCGAATTGATGACAATCAAATTGGCTTTACTAATATCGTGACTGAAATGATGGCGACGGTGTGGCTCACTCATGTATATGTTGGATGTGTGACTGCCTTTATATGTTTCAAAGAATAGAGGAGCGTGTGGCCTTTATGTGTATTTGTTTGTTCGAGTATTTCGAAGCGACGAGGCAGTAAAAGCAGCATTAATCTCTTCTCAGTCTCCAGCAGAACAGATGTGGGGATTAATTCGTCAGGGAATCGGCTGTGGTGCTTACATGCCTGTGTGTTTGAGAGGGAGAGACTCTCTAGCTCCACCAAATTTCACCAAAAGACACATTTCCGTCACGTTTTTGTTCATCCCTGAGCTTGGCCATTTAATGAACTGTGTCAGTCGAGATCGAGCTTTATTGATTTTTGAATTAAGACTGTAGACATGGAGTCATGAGGACAATATGTATTTTTTTTATTGAAAAAGACAGGAAATTGACATTTCATGTGAAACAACACAAGGACGAAGCGTTGATATGAGATAGAGATGTTTTATTCTATGATGTTTATTGCTGATGGATGTGGGATATATCTGGAGATGAAGCAGTTGATGCTAAAGACATGAGTGGAAGTGTCTGATGATATTAATGGAAAAAACAAAACAAAACAACCCACTGTCAAACAGTGCAGGCAAGGTGATCCGGCCCTTTTTTATCAGCAATAATCACTCGTTGTCTCACTCCACTTTGTTAAATGATGGACTGTTCATGCTCGTGTGCAGCACACTCCGTTATTGAGGGAATGTGCATGCTCACCGTTTGTGCATGCAAACATTCTTTGCAGATTCATTCACGTGACTTTTAAAAGCACAGTATGTAACATCCTGTCATGTGTTCCACTCTCCACAAAGCAATAGGGGACAGTGGATTATTATGATGGGTGTCCAGCGCCGGCCTATAAAAACAACAGGGTAATGCTCCAAAATCCAAAGAATTTGATTGTACTTCTGCACTTATTATGCTGCACACATAGTGTTTAGTTCTTAGTTGTAAATTAACATAACTGAAAAATAAGCCCACAGCAATTAAAAATATCATGGGAGCAATCCAACAAAACAGAAACTGTATGGAGCTCAGGAAATCAGAAGCAACACCAGGCCCATCTGATTCCCTCCCAAGTTCCTTGAAGGTTTTATGTCTTTGTCATCAGTGTTTCATTTCGCTGCGGATGTCTCCCACTCACAAGAAGATGAGTGCAAAGGGAGAGAAAGGGAGAATTCTGGTTTGAATATTGAAGTTCAAAAGGCCATGGGGACATAATTATTTCTGCGTGTTGCTGTTTGTGTCCAGAAACTGACCTCAGTGACATGGCTTTCTGAGTGTTTGTCTTTACAGTGTTCGAAAGTTTTCATTTAGCATGTCCATTTCTGGAACAGACAGGAGGCTCTGTGTTCTGACTTCAGTGTGGGGAAAAAAGGGAAAGAAATCGCAGCCCCCTCAGGGGGGTCTGTCATAACTATGGATTTGTTGTAGTGGGACTGTGTTGGCCAACTCAAACGTGCATGTCTGCATTTGTGATGAAACATTTTGATGGGATCATACTGGTTCTTTTGATATCAGATGAATGTTTTACCTTTATAGTTTTATATTTTTGCAGTCTCACCTGGAGGCATAGAACCGGAGTGGGTATGTATGAAGGTTCTGTTACTGTGCTGGACTGGAACGGTTCAGCTGCAGCCACAAACTCTCATATAACCATCATGTATTCCAGCAGGGAGTAGTCAACGTCATCCCTTTCACAAAGTTTGGAGGAACTCGATTCATTCAGGTCATTTCTTCCACCTGCTGGATCTACGTGTTGGTGTGTGTGACCTTTTCCCCTCCCCCTTGGTTTTTGCTGCACTGACTTGTGTCTGCTTGGATTAAACTTTTGGAAACTGGGGCCATAACACTGCTGTTTGGGTTACAAATGTCGAGGGACTGGATGGTAGCAGGTAAGATGTGAAACGCATGAGTAGTAGCTGCAGCTGGGGGGGAATGTGCTGTGAGTTGACAGCTTCAATCGATTGCCTATTTGGTGACGGCAGACAGGTTTGCCGGTGAATCAGCTGATGCACAGCGCAGCACTTTTCGGGCGCGTGTGTAGCTTGTAGCATTTCCTGCATTCAGGCAGAAAAAGTGCGAAATAGACAGTTCATCGTCAACATACACGGGGCCATGATTTGAAAATGTTTAGCTTCTTGTTGTGGATTCTGCTGTGTTTATTTTCCCCACAATCTGGGAAAGACAAAGAAATATGTTCATTCCATGGAAACCATCTGAAAAGAAAAGGTTCACATACTGTAGTCCTCCGCTCACCTCATTTAAATTCTGGGGTCATTTAACAGGGCTTGTTTTAGATCATCGCAGAGCAGCCATTGCAGTAAATTGCCACCCACCTCTGCAACGCACGATAAAAAACAACCCTTTCTCAATGCAGCAAACACTCTGTGGTGCTGCGGAGGGACGAATAGAAATAGTACAACTGGATCAGGAACAGACCAGGGAAACAGTCGATCGACGTGTGAGCGAACGTGATGCGTCACACATGAACCTTTAGCTGCATCCTGTGACAGTTCAAGTCTCACAACTCCACATGTTCTTGTATATGTTATTACATAAACACCACGGTTTATCTGATCCTTTCTCCTGCTGCAGGGGCTTTTCTCTTGTTGTCCACCTCACTCACTGTGGCCAAGTCATGTAAATCCAAGCAGCGGGGAGTTTTACAGGACCGCGTTATGGCAGTCTGACCTTTGTCGGGAGGTCGAAGCAATGAGAAGAAATCTAAACAAGTAGACACCTCTGGCTCCGCTTGCTGAGGTACTTTGGACTACATTCTGATAAATGTCCACTGACTCAAGGGCACCTTCACTTCACAATAAGCCTCATGCGGTATTTTATACAAATGTCTGTGTATGTTTGTGCGTGTCTGTGTGTATACCCGTTTTTTTGTTTTCTTGATAAAGTGACTCGATTCCGTTTTATCTCTCGAAGAGTCCGTGCTGGGTGCTGAACGATCTCTGTATATTTGCTAGTGGGATGAGAAAGCATTTTGTTTTCCTTTGTTCGTTCAGACAAGTACAGTCTGTAAAATCATGCCACAGTCTCTGTCTGTCGGCAGAGTTAATCTCCTAAAATCAATGCAAGAGAGCTCAGGAACTTACTGATGGCTGCAAACACAAGACGGCACAGTGAAAACAAAGTGTTAAGTGACGCCTCATCAGTTATTGGTATTTTTCATTTTTATTTATTGATATTGTAAAATAAAGCATTCAACTCATCAGCCATCTGCTAAAGTCATAAAAAAGAGATGAGAAGCAAAAAAATAGGATGTATGCTGTTGCTGGATTCATGCAGACATTTGTGGGAGCCAGTGCACATTAGCAGGTGTTTTGAAAGTTCTGAGTTGCACTTCAGCACGGCCAGGTTTTATTCTAATGATTGTTCTTCTGAAAGTTCTGCCTTGAACCCTACTGTCCATCAAATAAAACTGTTTTTTTTTGCAATTCTAAGAAGCTCCGATTTATCAGTGTCTGAGAACAACATGTTGGCAAAACATGAATATACCAAACGTCTTTGACAGCATTCCCAGACTCAGATGTGGGAACTGTTTGTTTATTTTCTCTTTCTGCTATAATAATCACAAGCAGATGAAAAGAACGAAATGAAAAAAAAAGAAAGACTAGAATGTTCTACACCAGCATGCAGAAAATAATGTCTTCAGTGAATGTCTCAAGGCAGCGAAATTCTGATAGATGCAAACAATAGAAATGTGAATATGTGCGGTTCTTTTGTGAAGCTAGGCTACTCACCATTACTCATCAGTTGGAGGAAACAACTGGTGAGTCATCACTCGTATGTAGGCTGCATGATGAAACGTGGTTCTGCACGATTCACCTGTTTCCCCCACGTTCTTCTGATTGGATCGTCTGTGGGCATGAATTCCAGAGTCAGTTGCCACACAATTCGAAGAAATAAAATGTTCCACGTGAGCGAGATTAGCCCATGTAACACATCTCTGTGCTCACACTCTTCAGCTGAGCATCCTCAACTTCAGGGCTCTCATAGTTAAACGTCATCAAACGAGCGCTGATCAGAACATCCACAGGTCACGAAAAAGAAAGTAATTAGAGCGAAACCAAACGAGTCACTGATAATGAGCTGACGGGAAATACAAACTGAAATTGAAGATGGGTGACGGGTGGATGGATGGGTGTTTTTCATCTGGCATCATGGCAGTAGTTCACCTCCAGCAGGGCTATGTGTATAGATGGATAGATAGATAGATAGATAGATAGATAGATAGATAGATAGATAGATAGATAGATAGATAGATAGATAGATACATAGATGGATCGCTAAATAGATGGATCGCTAAATAGATAGATAGATAGATAGATAGACAGACAGACAGACAGACAGACAGACAGATAGATAGATAGATAGATAGATAGATAGATAGATAGATAGATAGATAGATAGATAGATAGATAGATAGATAGATAGATAGATAGATAGATAGATAGATAGACAGATAGATAGATAGATAGATAGATAGATAGATAGATAGACAGATAGACAGATAGACAGATAGATAGATAGATAGATAGATAGATAGATAGACAATGCATGTTTTTGCTGGT
>CAAKHB010000267.1:37557-47786 GCA_901007665.1 Aeoliscus strigatus | reverse complement strand
CCCCCCCCCCCCCCCCCCCCCCCACACACACACACACACACACACCCATGTTCATTATTGCTTTTGAATTCTGACACACTCCACATTTCCCCAAGTGGACCAAAGTGTGTGACTACATCTTCTCCCTTTTTATGTAGTGGTTGACTGACTGACTTATTGATCAATTCACATTCACACCATAATACACACACACACACACACACACACACACACACACACACACACACACACACACACACACACAGACACACAGTGTTACATTTTTAACAGAGTTACATTTTCATGCACTCAAACCTACATTTAATTTTTTTCCATAGGCAGGAGAGGTCAGCCGCCCTCAGGCTTATGTACCTTTCACTCTAAAAGCGCAGCTGTATCAAGAGGGATTCATAGAGACATGTAAGTGGCTTTTAGATCTCCCTGTGGAGAAACAGACAGTTTACTCAAAGGGAAATTTGAAGCTCCATCCAGTCTGTGGACGGTCAGTGGAAAAATCATCTGTGGTCTGACTCTTGCACTGACCAAACACTGATATTCACTTTTGTCAGAGTTTATGTGCACACATGCTGTCTCACACTAGTGAGTAACGAAAGAATGTTAGCGCCTCAAAATATTTTTGCGTGAAATAGTGTGACTTACATTCAGGACCCATACCACTTATTTGCCAAATTCACTGTTTTCAGCAATGAATTTCTGGTCCATCAAAGAAAACGTCCTGTTAAGGGAGCTGATAGCAGCTGTCAATGGGCGAACGGCTGGGTACACCCGGGGCGACTTGTCACGTCATCACATGTAATAGTTTGCAGACATTTGCTCAGTTTTCCTGCAAACAGCTAAGAATGACAAGACATGTGGTGGAGGTAGAGATTAGATTCATGTATGGAACCATAAGAGGTATTCTCACTTTTCAGAGTAACCCAGTAAAACGTCTCTAAAAGAACATGACCTGCTGACCTGTTTATGTCCAGTCCTCTAATACACAGCCAATACACTGTCACTATTATAAGACATTTCAGTGTTTCCCCTGGGAAACTCACCTGGAGAAAAAGCGGTGCCACGGTAGTACAGTGGTAAGCACTCATCGCAAGAAGGTCCCTGGTTCACATGCTCTCCCCGTTTCTGCGTGGGTTCCCCCCAGGATTATCAACATTTAAGAACACTTTCAGAAGATTCAGCCTTAAATAAAAACTATTAAAAACTGCACGGCTGCAGCATCTGTCACTATTTGCAGACGATACACTTGTTGCTCGTGCGTGCCTACTGCTTAGGGTTGATTTGTTTGACATGGTGGATGGAGATGTGGGTCGAAGTCATCATGCCAAATGTCAGGGAAGAAACTGAGGACCTTGCACTATGTTACAGCTCAGCAGACACACACTGACAGTTCATCAGTTTGAATTGGAGGGAAGGACGTCTGCCACATGTGCACTGAGGCATCAGCATCGACATTTGAGCTGCATGAAAGTTTCTTTTCCGATGAGCTCGAGCAGTACACGCATCATGATATAGTGTTTGATAGGAAATCTTGCTGAGGGTGTAGCTGCTGTCACCTGCATGATGCAGGGACCCATGACGACTCTATCGATGATAACTGGTGTGAAAATTTGTGTGATATTTCGGTTGTATGTTTTGGATAAGGACTGAGGTTGTTTTGAAGCCAGACACAATTTAACCTTAACTTTGATTTGCCCAGACCAAACCAACCTATCGATGCTGACTGATCCCATATTTGTTCCTTGTTTCTGTATTATTAATGCGTTTGGTCATCATCTATCTACACTGAAGCTGTAGCTGTGTTAGATAGTTTGAAAACTCTCAATCTCTTTAATACTTTTCCTTTTCCTTTTATTGTAAGTTGAGTGAAATGATCGATGGTTAAGGTGGTTCATTCACATGGATTAGAGGAAAAGGCACACTCATAACTGATTAAAAGTGCTTCAACTTTGAAGTGCTTAAATTGCAATCACAAACACGGCTAGCAGGGCAGTCCAATTAGTGACATTCCAATCAGCGCTGTGATGTGTGAGTTTTAAAGGAAACTGGTCGACACAGCAACAGGAGCTTGTTACCTTCTTAATGATGATGTCTGGTCAGACCACTGTCTCTAATTCAGGAGCCATGTGAACGAATATGTTCCTGACAGACAGCCTCGTTTTTCCTCCTTGAATATCTGCTTCTCTCTGCAGCTCGGGGACAAAGAAAGTGTGAACTTGTGGCAACTCCATTTTAAACTGTCATATTCTCTTCTCAACGCTTCGTCTCTTCCTGGCTGGAAGTCTTTTTCTCCAGGTTTTGTGTGTGTTTTTTACATACCACATGCATTTCCACTGAACGTCTCCGCCGGCCTCTCTGAGGAATCTTGACACGTGTTTCAGGAGTGAGGCTGTTATCCAAGTATCCACCTGCCAGAGCAGTGTGTGTTTTGTCGTTCAGTGCAGCTCTCATCTTCACTCGATGTCCTATCTCCATTTTCTCCTGCTCATGGGCCTTTTTTTTCTCCGCATCGGACTGACACATTTACCATCAAGTTGGCTGGGCAATGTGATATCAAGTTAAAAATTAAATATCAGCATGAATGGAGTAGAAAGATGAAATCCTCACATAGCACAAACAACTATCTGAACTTCGTGCAGTGTTATCGACCTTCAAAGACAGACAACCTTGTTGGACGCTCTGTGTGGTACAGGGTTGAAAGATGACGCGCATGCACGCTGGCCTGAGCTGGTAAAAGATGCAAAAAAAAAAAGTGTAAATCAGCAGTGAAATGAGGATTACTGTAAATCACCTCACTTACTTTAACAGCAAGTATAACTGCGCCAATAATCCTTTTACAGATTTAAAGATTTCTGTCGCCGAACTGCAAGCACATGATTTATCATTTCAATGATTCAAATTGTCCATGAAATCTTGGGAAGGACTCTAGTCGTGCTTTCAGTTGTTGCTTCCACCTTTTCAATCCGTCAGCAACTTAATGAATATCACTGGGAACTTATTATCTGTAGGAATGTAAGTCGGTTGAGATGAGGGATGTGTTTCTGATTCGTTAGTTGTTCACAGTAATGTGATTAGCTCCACATGGCTTCCACTCGTCCTATTCAAACACTTCAGACAGCACGCCGTCAAGCTGCCAGCACACAACAGTAAACTTTTCGCTGTTGAGAAGCTCACAAATAAAAAGCCTTCTGCCAGCCGCGTTGAATGGGAAATTTGTTTTGCTGTCATTCATCGTTTCTTGTCTCTTCCTTTTTCGCCAGAAAGACTGAATGGAACTGTGCTGAACATAGCACATGTTACACGTCAGGAGGTTGAAATCAATTTGGAGCCAACGTGACAGTATTCATTCCAGAGTTCATTGATGACTGAGTTGAAATGTGTAATGTCATGTGACGGCCGCTGACCCTGAGTGTCGTAAATGACCAGATGAAATCTCAATTTAAACCATGTCAGCAGTGAACTAATGTACACAGAGAGGGGAAACAATAGACGTCTGGAAACTGACCAGAAGTGGACTCGATGGAGTTAAATGTCTACGTCTTCTGTACCTGACATCAGCAGCCATTTTGTCATCTGGGTGCGTGATGACTTAACTCACACCAAAGGACGCCACTAGGGTGAGGACTTTATTTCACCATCTGATGTTTGACAGGACCATGTTTTATATAACCAACTCGAGTTTGACTTGTTCACAAGAAATCTCCATTACACTTTGGAAATGTAGTTGCAATAACACAGCAAATATGAGTTTTTCCTCTTTTATGATCTACTTTACTTCAAAAGAAGTCGGATATATTGCGTATCAGTGCTCAAGGCTTTTTTTTCCCCTTCTTCCATTTCTGGCACTGCACAGCCCGAAAAAGAGAAAAATATTCAGTTCATTCTTCTTTACATCAGATTAGAGGTAAGTTACAGGCAGACACAGAGAAGTTCTTCACAGATCAATGTACAGTACGAATTTATGTATGAACTTAAATGTACGTGTCAAACTCTTGTGTTTAATATCGCTCAGTCGTTTGCATTTAATGAATTGTGCACATTGCATTGTTGGGAAACGAGTATCTGCACCGTGCCATGGATTATATTGAGTAACTTTGTTTGAACGTCTTATCAAACAAGAGCGCCACATGTGGTGTAACATCACAGATGGAACCTGTTATCTGCTGAGTCAGGTCACATCATTCTTTCAAAGCAGTGCCGCATTTAATTCCTCTGCTGCGACTTAATGTCAAAGCACCCTGCATTTTTATACCAGTGGAATGTATTTCTGCAGGTTTCCTCTCATCAGGGTGCATCCACGCCCTCCACTGACTCACCACTAACAATGGCGCCTCGAATCCAAAGACTGACCCACTCATTTCATCCGCTTTCCTATCTGAGCGCGCCAGCAGGAGCCAGTCATCCACTCCTGGGCCAGGCGCTCCCTGAAGGGGGTACCTGGTACCTCCATTTGAATGCAAAATTCAATTAAAGGACATAAATTACCAACATTCTTCGTGACTCAACATTATTAACATAAAACCTGAATGTAGCGTACATCCAGCGTTTGTTGCAAACATTCACCCAAGTCCTATTTCTGACACATTTGGCATGACTCTAGGAGAAGTCACCAGATACGTAGGAGTCAGATGCAACGTTTGGTTTAAACAAGACACAGTCACGGAGGATCATGGTTTGCTGCTACGTTTCTGTGCTCATAGACGTAATGACAACATCACCCTTATTCACTTCCGTTTTGTTGAAGTTCATCCTGCCGGACTGCCGAGGAATTATAATCATAAGAATGACGATCAGAAATTACTGGGCACCACAAAGCAGATTACTGATTTGGGTCCCTGGAGGTCGTATGTTAGATTAGGAACGAACGATAGAGTTGCAGAACGGCTGAGCTGACAGTCTCACAATTCCAGTATCAAACCAAAGTGTTAAACAAGCTTAATTAGCTAAAGAGCCAATAGGTCAGTGACGGGAAGGTCGACTCCTCTATAATCCCTCAGTCCGTGTCATTTATCAACAGTATGTCTTTCTCCCCCCTCATCCATCTCCCACCATCTATTTCCGTATTTCCACATCTGCTGTGTTGCATCCATCTGCGCCTCTGTGGCCTTCTCCCAGCGTGCGCTCGCCGTGTACGTCACCGGTTTGTCAGGCCTTTACAGTCAATTATCAGCTCCTTTCAAGAAGGGCATTGATTGGCCAACAGCAGACAGGTGGCCATTGATTAAACCACCCCTGTATTGCTCTCTTGGGGAAATGCCCTCTTGGGACAGTTGCAAAAAATGCACAGGAAGAGAACAGGCAGACAGACAGACAGGCGGGCAGCAGCTGCGTACATAGATCACAATAAAAAGGACATCGAAGCAAATAGAAACGTCCTGTAATACAATAATCATGATGACATTACTGTCTTTTATTGTGATATTTGCTTCTATTTCCCTATTACTATGCTGGCAAAATTGTATTAGTAGACCGGTTGAAATGCATTTAAACCTCCTGCTACCTGGGATGGGCATGGCAAGCAGACACCGCACGCTCGTGCGCGGCCATAAGACAGAAGGTTGCATGCTAAACAGCAGGGCTGTTCCATTAAATCAGATGCGATTGAGATGACATGTTATCTATTCTAACCACACTCGGTGGCTCTGCTGCGCTCTGAAATCTTTTATCAAGATAACACACAACGCTCAGAACACTTCCCGTGTGTGTGTGTGTTTGTGACAGTTATTAATGGGCTTTGTCTTGCTCTGCTCCTCAGGAAATGAACCTGACATTACTCATCTATCAGGAACACTGTCCCTCCCCTCATCTGTCCCTCATCCTCTCTTTGCTCCCTCTCTCCTTGTCACCGTCACCTCAGCTCCTACACTTGTAAATTCCAGTGCTAAGTGACGCCGGACACTCCCTGAACTCCTTATTACACTTCTTCTGACACCAACAAATTATTCTACCACTGTGTTTGTCTGTTTTCTGTCTCCTGTGGTACAGACACTGAGGGGAGAACAGACTTTAGATTCCAAATGTTACCGGCACCATGGCAACGCATCCTGCATTTGAATCATCCCAGCTGATTAACGTGTTTCTCTGATGACCTTGGTGTTTAACAAACTGTTGTATGATATTTCTGTCACGTTGAAATCTCTATTTTATTTACCTGTTTAGGTCAATCCGGCATGGGGTTATATTATATATCGTTTAATTAACAGCTGAACAGAATCATTAATTATATTACATGCACCTTTGCACAGGTCTCTGCTCTTTAAATCTATTTCTGATTCTTACTCTTCTTCTCCCCGTGTGTTCAATCTTTATTGTTTTGCCTGACATGCCTCATTTTTCCTCTGTTGCTTGCTATTCATCACAATATTTGACCCAGCAGGCGTGTTTTCACATTTACATGTGTTTTTTTTTTTTCTCTTGTACTGTCATTCTGCCTTCTCTGTTGTCGATCATTAATTGTCCCCTCTCTGATAATTTTTTCTCCATCCACATTCCCCCATGCCGCCATTGGTCATTCCTTCCCTGTTTTTCTAGCCACTAGAATACGATTCATGTTCTTCGATTTCAGTGACCACAATTTACAACCTCCTCCTCCTAAGACCTTTGTATTCTGCCTTCTCCATTTTTCTGTTTTCCACAAGAAACAACATCAGACACATGACAAAACCTTTATGTGCATAGACAGCCGTTGCAACATGTTTGAATCACCCCCTGAAGTGTCAGCCGAACCTTTCTATTCAAACTAGTCCGATTTTCAATGAGCTGTTTGTTTCATATACGTGAATGGTTGAGTTTGATCATAATGGCTCAACAGCTGTTTTATCAGCTGTTGTCAGGGGTAGAAATGGGCTGGAACACATCTTGGTGCTGTAGTGGGAGTCCAATTTGAGATGGAACATTCTTCAGGCTGACACTCAGTACCTGGGGACATGTTTTATTGGGGAATACTGCCTGTAGCTGTTTGTTAAGTGCTTGCATGATGGGATGTCTTGAGCTCTAACACACCGTCTCCTATGACGCCATCTGTACGTTGGCTGTAAGTATGCAGGTCTTCATTGTCAGGTGGGCTGGACACAGTCAAAAACACAGCGATTAGTGATTCCGGGGGGGGGACATGTAGTCACCATTTTTTTTTTTTTTTCAAAACAATGATATGAAACTATGATGACGATGGCGTGTTTCAGCACTTCAGGGAGGGGGCACTGTCGGTGTGTACTTCCACCCCCACTGTGCCCCACCACATCTCCAACCCCACTCGAACCTCATAGTTTGCTGTTTGATGCAAACACAAACCGAATTCTTTTAATATTCAAATTAAACTAGCTGTCGACATACACACAGATGGGACGATGGACGCTCCCCAAAAGTGAACACAAAGGTTCTTGATCAACACTTATAGATCATAAAACCCGACTCCTCCGCAGTCACGGAGGGAAGTCAAACGAAGGGATGTCAAACTGACCACGCATCAAACTGTTTTCCCTAGATTACTGACTCAAATCACATCACGTGGAATTTTTCTGACATCTTTATCTTTAGTTTATTAATCGATGATGCAAATCTTGATTGGCCACTGCTTGACAGTGACTTCCTGCTAGTACCGTATGTACGTCTGTTTTGGGATTTGTGAATATGTAAGAAAGTCGAGAGGCAAAGCAGCTGGAACACCCCAGTAGCGGATGCAGTAAACAGCAGGCTGTTTGGAAAGTCACAAGAATTTGTCCAGCGACGCTGGCAGTGTTTTGAATGATGGACGGTGCCAGGACAGCTTTTACAGTAAACCTTTGTCAGGAGTTCCACTCAGGAGTTGCTTCTCTGTGCAGGCTTGTTGACAGACTGGCAGGGAAAGTGCACATCTCTGCCAGCACTAATGTAAATAAATGTCCTTTTTGTTATGTTAAATGGGTCTGGAAGTCTTCCTTGGCCCACGCTGCACACTCACAATAAATTTGGTGAGAATTGGCCTGGTAGTTTTTGTGTAACCCAGCAGACAGTCAGACGTACACTTGCTCAAACATAACCTGCGAGGAATGAGTAATAATAACATGTTTAATAGACACAGTCGAGCAATTAGAGTGCTGAAAATAAATGAATGTGCACCTTCAGCAGACAGATGTTTGACCACACTAAAGTAGGAATTTTAGTAAGTATGGTCTGAAAGAGGTGATGAAACATTCGTCTCAATGTTTCTGTGAATCATTGATCATCACTTTGAAAATTATAAACTCAATGACGCTTATCTGATCAGAACATCAATATTTTAAAAATTCAGTCCAAGATGTTATAGAAGTTTGATCCAATTTGCCCTCAAGTAAGATCTGCAGTATATGAAAGTGTTAATATGCAAGGTGAGGTGCAGTGTGAACTTTCACACACAGATGTGCAATCCCTCTTTCATTTTAGTTGGATTTTACAGCCTGGCTTGTTTGCATTTGGCTCTATATATTATAAAAATGTCTTCAGTCTTTCAGCTGTTGTTCTGGCTTCTAATTGATAATGTGGTCTGTAGAAGTTTCTCACAGAAGACATCACCACCATACTCCACGTTCATATCTTCACCTTTTCTTCAGTCTGTTATTGTGGCACATAGTGTCCTCATTGAACCATGTGACCAATCAATTGCACACACACAGAGGTTGGACACCATTTAATGACGGGAGCCCCCATGCGGTCCCCTCATTAGCCTTTCGGCCCTTCAGCCATAGAAATCATTAATGTTGTTCTGCCATTTGACGGACAGATGTGCCATTTTTGTGTCACCCACCATTAACTGCACATCCAGCACGTCTGAGCAGGGAAGTGATGTTTAAAAACGTGTGTGGTGGTGGTGGTGGTAGTGTGTGTGTGTGTGGGGGGGGGGGGGGGTGGCAAAGAGTTTGAGAGTGAAAATGTCAAATGACAAAGATATAAAAAACAGGCAGTGCAGAGTGACTATTGGAAGGAGAGAGAGAGACAGAATGAACGACTTGGGTTTGTGCTGTTCTTCTGATCTACAGTATGTCGGTTGCTGTTCTTCCTCTTTGCTGTTTATCACCGTGGCAACTGTCACAAAGATGTGTAGACTGAGGGGGCGATGGGAAGTGAAGATGTGCTGTTCCAGTGCAGGAAAACCAAATCTGCAACATAAGTGAGGCCAGAATAAAGGCTGTCACTGCCCATCGTCTCGTGAGTGTGCATAGAAATTCAATGATGGGCTCCGACAAAGTTTTTTAATTCATTCATCTGTTTCCAGCCCATTTCATTTATAAAATGTCCACATATTCCACAGAAATTAGTTCTTTTTTATTATTATTATTTTGTAATGACACATAATTCAGTGGAGATGAAAAATGTTCGGTTATTAAAGAACAATAGTGCTCCACTGCTCATCACCCACTCACTCACGCATGCACACATTTGTTTTGTTCTCTACACCTCAGCAGTCATATAAATTAGCTCCCTCTCGTTTTCTTTTCACTTTCAGCCCTAAACTTTAGCACTTAAATCCCCATACGAAGGCGAGTCCTCACAATGGGACTGTAGATGTTCCCACAACATGAAGGAGGCCTGGCACGCACACTCAGTATCCGCATGTAGGTGTGTGTGTGTGTGTGTGTGTGTGTGTGTGTGTGTGTGTGTGTGTGTGTCATCGACCTTCAAATGCACTTTTCACATTACTTTAGCACATTTGTGCCCAGCACATCACATGTGTCGCAATGGGAGGTTGAGGGACTCGAGCAGATGGGTGTTTCAGGCAGTTTGGGTAAAAATAAAATATGTGATACTGAAACAAAACCGATGACCAGAGACTTACATGTTGGCTTGTGTATTTGATAAAAGCAGTTTTTACAGTAATCCTGTAAAAAAGAAAAAGTCCTAAATATCGGGTAATTATTCACTGAACCACGCAGAAATATGGTTTGAGTACAAATACAACACAGCAGCAAGTCACCTGCGACACAAAATACACTCATTTGGATTCACCGTTGATGTTCTTGCAAAGACCTTGAGATTTGTTCTGCTCACAGTGACAGCTATGTGACATTGTGTTGTTTGTGGGAGAGAAACAAATAACAGGTTATAAATAATAATTGTGCGTATAAACAATGACTCTGCTCTCAGTGTGAGCTGGTTTCACTGAATATCAATACCCGTTTCTGTGTGTGTGTGTGTGTGTGTGTGTGTGTGTGTGTGTGTGTGTGTGTGTGTGTGTGTGTGTGTGTGTGTGTGTGTGTGTGTGTGTGTGTGCGTGTGCGTGT
>CAAKHB010000267.1:19123-37537 GCA_901007665.1 Aeoliscus strigatus | reverse complement strand
CCACAGCTGGTCCAGCAGTCAGAGCTGTCCTCCCCTCCGGGATTCAGCTTGTGAGTAAAAGCCTTCCCCTCCCTCACCCGCTCCTTTCAGTAGCAAATGAACATCAGCAGGGGTGAGATGGAGCAAGCCAGAAAGGGTATGTCAAGAGGGAGAGGCTAAGGAGAGTGTATGGCAGAAGTGACAGTGAGCGGTGATATGCAAGAGTATACAGTGTGTGTGTGTGTGTGTGTGTGTGTGTGTGTGGAGTCGGGGGTTATTTTTTTGCTGCAGATGAGATGAGTGAAGCAGAAATGCAAAACTGTTTAAAAATACAGGCTACATTCAGTATCTAGACCGCAGTGACACACAGGGAGTTTTAATATTCATCGTTCTCCAACAAGTGGAGATTCTGTGACCAACGTGGCTTGAAGTTTAAATTACTTTTTGCCACTGTAACTTTTTAAAATGTTTTTTCAATTGTACTTTGAACAATCTTTTTATGTATTTACCTGCTATTTCTTCAGTATTTGCACTTTGACACCTACTTTCCATAGTTTACTAAATGGAATATACAGAGAAGCCATGAGTCACACTTCAGGGTTTTTCTTTTTTTTACATTAAACCCTGAACTGTGTTCATCTAAAGCTGCAAATAATCACAGCTGAGTTTTTCAATTGGTGCAACGATGAAGCTAAACAAACGAGAGCCGAGTGTTCTCACACAGGGATTTGACTCTGGATTTAGGACGTCGGCGGACAGTAGTTGAATACACAAAAATCTGCCCGCACACATTTGGCTCATGTCATCCACAAGTAACACTGAACAGTTGGACATGTCTTTGATCAAACGTGCATTCGCAAATAGAATACCGGCGATCATTTGCAAACTGAGCAAGCGACCTCTGCGTCAATGTACACGGAAGAAGTGTTTGTCAAACGGAAAGTGCTGAGTATATTTGTTGTAATAAATCGGTCTCTTCTTTGTGTCTGAGCTCCAGCTGTGGCAGAGTCGTCAAGGGTCTTGTTGAAAATAGGATTTAGGCAATTTCCCCAAATGGTCGCTCGGCGATCATCTCGTTGGGAGAAAAGAGTGTGGATGCTTTGGGCATAATGTCCTGAGGCCTCTGCTTGTTATGGAACGCAGTGGACCAACAGACAGCTTCAACATGAACAGAAGCAACTGGTCCCAATTAACAAGTCATCAAGCACTACCAGAGCAGGGAAGATTAGACATATTAGATATATATTTTTTACACAGCAATCAAAGTCAATATCAACCCAGATATTAAAGTCTATTAGTCTGTTTGTTTTAAACGGGAGCAGCAAGACAAACAGTGTGACAAAGATAAGACTGACTGACTGACTTGATTGGATGTCAAATACCCATTACAGGGTTAGTGGACGCCAACAGAACTCTTAAACAATGAGATGAACCACTTCTGTCTGGTCAAATCCATATAGATTACACACCAACCAACAGGTTATACAGTCGTTGTCATGTGTAAGCAACTCATCTAATTCGATTTTCTTTGAAAATGAGTAGTGGTGCCATCATTACAGTAACTCTACACACAGTTCCCACAAGTTAATAATATACAGCATCCAATAGTTTGTTGTAGTGCTTTGTTATACTTTGCACACACACAAGGATTTCTGTGGCTCATCGCACACAGTGCCACAAATTAAAAACTTATTTGTAACAATTAGCTGACTGCTGTTTCTGTTACGTTAATTTCATTCAGTCGTTTTCACGTGTTGATGCTTCAGTGAAATTCTGTTGTTGAGAAGCTGGATGAAGTTTGTTGCAGACTGTTGGTATGAGTGGGGTTGAAATAAGGTTAGAGAGACGTCTGTTTGCAGCTCTGTCACTTTGACTTTGTCTCCTTTGTGCGTCATTCGCTCCTCAGGAGAGCACTGGGTTCTTCTTTTTTTTCCCCCTCCATGTACCTTCAAGTCCAACAGATTTCCAAGACCACTTCAGTCCAGTTCATCCTGTGTGTGTCCAAGCAGAGGTTAATATACACTTTATCACTCAGAGAGTGTTCACAGTGCGAACAGCGCTCCTGAAGAGACGTTGTCTCCTCTCCGGCACATCTACCTACCAATGGGCGGGACTTTGACTTGACTTCGAGTTACATAATCACATGTTTGAGAAGGTCTGATGACAGATTTCTGTTCACCTGTCGCAAAAATTTGCTGCTTGGACAACCAACGGGGGATTTGAATAATTAGCACCAGACACCAAATGGATAAAATGCTTAATGAAACGATTTGATTGCGTGAGCTACACAGAAGTGTGATGCTCTCGCAGGAAAAGCTTGGTGTCAGTCAACTGGTCGATGGGTACTTGATAGAAGATTGTGAAGTGGTGCATCATCGGAACTCTCCACTTCAGACTTTATACTTTATTACAAAACTTAAAATATAATTTGGGAGAAGCAGATAAGTGTAATTCAGCTTGTGTAAAACCTCTGATATGTTTTTTCTAAGGATCTCTGACTGCTGCTGATGGTCTTTGTCCTCTGAACAATAAAAGACCTTCAGCGTCTCACCTCATATATGTCTCTCCCGCTCCTTTCAAAACTCAACTGCATGTGTAGCTCTCTCACGCGCGTTTGTCCCTCAGTCTTATTGTATCGCTCTCGCCTCTCCTGCCTGTTGATCTCTGGAAAGATGCACAAAAGAGAAGCACTTTCCAGCAGATGCTTTCTCCTGCAGTTTTAAAGAGGTCGAGGACGAGAAGTTCGAAGTGGTAAACTAATTTGTAAACACTGCTGTGAAATTGCAGATCCATCCATGGATCTCGGGTTCTTGGGGGTTAATAGAATGTTGAGTCGCTATCAAAGAAGAATACTTTTCAATTAGTGAACGCAGGTAACCTTGAGAGGCTTTACAGAACTACACAATACACCATGTCCTTATAAATGTGTATGCTCAGCATCCAACGCACGGAATTACTGATTTCAACTGTCTAGATTCAAAGGCATTCATATGTTTTTCTTACTTTCTTATTAATATATTAGAACTAATCAGTGAGATATGAGACATGAGATTTCTTCTGCATTCAATGACCCATTCGGACCGTGTGCAGAAGTATGTTAGTGCGACACAACCCGACCCGTGTCAGAGAAAAGACAACTGGCTTGAATATGTCCTAAGTCCTAATGTCCTGCTCCATGATATTTTTCAGAACAGAAACTAAAAGGCTGAAATATCCTTGTAGGATCACACGACGCAGACACAAAGACGACCTGAAGTTGGCTGTTATACCCTTGTTATTGTGCCAGTCTGCAGACCTAAATGCAATCAGCAGATGCTCTCTGCAAAATACTGAAAGTCATTAGAAATGTGGCCGCTCCAACAGAAATGTACGCAAAATTTGAATTATTTCTCCCATCACTTTCAATTCCCTTCTTTTCTGCAAAGCAGAAAGGCTGATGGTGCTGCTGGTGTTTATTAAAAGGCACTTCCCATCTCCGTTCCTCTGTTTGCAAAGGAAATTGCACTGAAGATTTAAAACTGAGCAATGGGTTGAGCAGTATAATCAGCTCTAACCTTTAAAAGATTTAGGCTCCAAGCTGTCGGGGAGAGGTGACATTTTTGGACCAATAACTTTTTAAACCTTGCAGAAAAAAAAAAAAAGAAGAAGGAAGAAAGGAAACGGTGATTCTGTGAGTCATTCTAAACAGAGATATAGCAGATGCAGAGTTTCAGCAATGAGACCCTGAAGCTACCAGGATGAAACACATGCAGTTGGAATTAAACTCATTTACATGTCCAGTGCGTTGGTGTTTTAAGGCTTGAAGAGGCTTCAAGGTAACACGGCAGCACGACACAAAGCGTCTGCTCGGGGGATTTAGTGGGATTGATTCAAGGGAATGTTGACTTGGACCCATCAAGCTGACAGATGGCTGCCTGCTATCAAACCTCACCTGGTTTTTGTTGTGTGTACAGCACCACTGGCGCCACTTTGTCTCGAATCGGCATATTGGATTTTCATCGGGCAGCACAGACTGGGCTGAGTCAATATAGGATTTCACCCAGTAACTGCAGGTTCTGGTCAGGTTAGATGGGATGTTACAAAGTGAAGCCTATGTTCTTTAAAATTGTCTGACCAGGTAGTTTTATTCATTCAGCCATGTCCAAATGCAAATTGGTTTCCTCCAGATGACAGAATGCATAATGTTCGTAGCCGACTTAAGAGTGACATTTGATAGAACGGAGAGGGAACATGACCTGTGGGTGTCTGTGGGCAGGTCGTTCTTTTCAACTGGGCTGGTGGGTCAATCGACTTCATTAATCACGCTGTCGTCCAAAGCTCCAGCAGTACATCTGAACGTTACCCCTACCCCTCCATCATGTATGTTTAAATTGCATGTGGGTGAGTACAAAATACTGCAACTTGTCGCCTGCTCCCAGAAAAAAATACACGGGATCAGACATACATTCTGTGTTGAATTAGTGTAGTGTGTGTCTTTGTCGTTCATGTATGTTCGTCTTCATGTACTTGCATGTAAGCGTGCACCGTGTGCGTTCTTCAGCAGCCCTCAATGTGGGGGTGTCTGTTATTATTAGCACCTCTGTCGCCATGGAAACTATTTCTGTTACACTAATTGGCTTCATAACAACAAAAAAGAGCGGGGACATGTTGAACTGGCAGAGAAAGGGTGGGTGGTGTGTGTGTGTGTGTGTGTGTGTGGGGGGTGGGGGGGGTAAAAGTTAGAGGACGTGGAATGCGTTTCCCAGGGTAAGGAAGCCCAGAGACATGGATGGAAGAGACTGCAACACAACAAAGAGAGAGGCAGAAAAGAAACGCTTGTGCTTTTTCCTGCCTAATTTTTAGAAAATAGCACACAGATTCCCATGTGGTCCTGTACTCAGGCATCTGCTGTTTTCTGGATCTGTGTGTACGCACATGTCTGTCCTTGTCTGATGCCACGGAGCAGAGCGCAGACTGACGTTCCACAGGGGCTCGCTCACATCGGTCGTGGTCGTTCAGTGACTCATTCGAAGTGCTGGGGTCTGCGTACGAGCAGCACCAGTGGTGATACCAGCGCTTGTTTTCTCAGGGAGACATTTGCTTTTAATATACTTCATGTAGTCATTTTCAACCTCAGCTTCATTTTTATGATGCCCTTCTGGTTTTCAGTGAGTGAATTCTTGTTTTTACACACACACACACAACAAACAACACAGGGCGAGGACATGAGGACAAGATAAAACATAAAAGCAGATAAACGATAAGAAAAGGAAGGATGTGCCCGAACCAGATCAAAGAAGATAACAGAAGCACTAGAAAACATGAATTAATAATTGTTTGATGTTAAATGTTTGATAAATTTGAATTTTTGAATGAATTTGAACTGTTTGATTCTTTGTCTCTACTTGTTCATGGTGCTGATGGCTGCTGGTACAAAGCTGTTTTTGTTTTGTTTTACAAGCCCTTAGCAGGTACCTGCGTCCTGATGGGAGCCGCTTGAGTCGGCATTAAGAGGGTGGGAGTCTTTTTTACTATTTATACTGGGATTTCCGATTTCTGATTTTATTTATTTTTCAGAGTCACAGCTTGTTTTACGATACAGAAGGTGACACGGTGGTACAGTCATCTCATTGCAACAAGGTCTCAGGTTTGATTCCTTCTCTCCTCATGTCTGTGTGGGTTCTCTCCAGGTACTCCGGCTTCCTCCCTCCTCCAGCCTCATGCTGAGGTTAATTGGTCACAGTAAATCACCTGTAGGAGTGAATGTGAGTGTGAATGGTTGTCTGTCCTTTAGCTGGTGACTTGACCAGGTTGGACCCTGACGTTCACCCGCTCACAGCTGGGTGAGATCCGGAACAACCAAGACCTGTAACCGGAGCAACGGGAGAAGATGAATGAATGAATGGATGAATGAATGAATGTGATACACTAATGTCATGGATACAATTTCCAGGCAATTTCAATAAAACAAACAGGATGACAAATATAAACGGAAGTAATTCTGTAGTAGTAGTAGTAGTAGTAGTAGTACTAATAACATGATGATCGCATTCATTTCACAAAACATCAACAAAACAGTGACATCTTCATCTAATTTTTCAGGTCTCCACCGTATTCTGCTCAACATACTTTCATATGATGCACATATTCACTGGCCAACTCTGTTTGTTGTCTTCCAGTGTCTTAAAATAACTGACAGTTATTGGACCGACAGAAATCACACATTTGGACCTATCTGGGATATGTGATCTATCCCCCAATAAACAGAGCTTGGAACACGGGGAGTTTCTGTGGTCTGATATTTAAAAACATTCTACAACTTTTATGAGGCAAAATATAGTTCTGCACCCACCTGTGCCTTCTAGAAAAAAAAAATCACTTTGCAGCAGATTTTGTCTCAAGTCCTGTTTCAGGGGTATTTCTCTCTGCTGTGAAGGCAGCTGCAGTCATTTCAAGCAAAGTTTGACAAAAGCAACCAAAAACGGAGTAATTGAATGTGACGTGCTGCAACATGCATGGGCAGAAGTAAATGGTCTGTACTTAAACTCAAAATGACACCAGCATTCTCTCTAAACACTGTCTGGCTGTGAGCTTGGCAGGGAGACTCCGGCAGGCTGGTCCATGCATATTGGAGGCACACAGATGGCCTCAGTGCTGAATATGGATGAGAGATCTGACACCACAACTCAGACAGACAGCATGGAAGAGAACGAGGAAGACGGGAGAGAAGAGACAGGATCACCGGAGTGGAACCTGCGGTGGCAATTCTATGTCAGTAAATACATCTGTTTTTAATAACCTGACTCGATTTTCTCTTTCCCTTCATCCCATTCTTTCCCCCTCTCCTGCCTCCACAATCCCTCATCGATCCCTCTGGCTATGGCTGTATGAATTATGAGCCACAAATTGTGTGTGTGTGTGTGTGTGTACAGTACATCGTGGTTGTGTTTGTCTATGAGTGGGCTGAAGGCCAAGAGCGAGTGAGCGAGAGGCGCAACGCAACAGTAGCTGCCTCGGCATCTGTCGGGCCGAGAGTGTGAAGGTATTCTCGAGGTTATAAAGAAGGCACACGCTCTCTTTCATGAGAGTGAAAATACACAAACACAAGCAAACAAACACACACACACACACACACACACTCAGCTGACATGCAAACAAAAATACATCCTCTCCTCATGGAGCTACCCACCTGTGTGTTGGTGTGTGTGTGTGTTTGGTATGATAAAACTAGGTCTTTACTAGAGGTGGTTGTTGCACGTCTGTGGGGGGGGGGCGGTGCAGCATTCCAGCCATGTTGCTCCATTAAGTCGGAGGTACGATGGTGGAACAGGTGGCAGGTGGGGGAGGGATGAAGGGATGGATGGAGAACATGATGTGGGGAAGGCTGAGGGTAGAATGAAGTCCAGCAACTGAAAATCGACAAAACATTGGTACTTTTCGTTGAAAGTCTCCTGTGTGACTGAATGCATGAGGTCACTGCAGGTGAAAGCCTTTACTTTTCTTTGACTGATAACAGCGATTCCTGGTCCTATTTTTTCAAGAAAAGAAGAAGAGAAGGAGTTAGAAGATGAATTTCATGTTTGTGAAAACTGTATCTTTGCCAGAATCCCATAAAGGGATGTTTCATATTCATTGCGAATTGTTTTGAATAAAAGTCTCATTAAAGGAATATCCAGTGTGCATGTTCTTCCTTTTACATGATGCATACGTTTTTTTTTTTAAATGCATCTACGTGACACATTAGGAAATAAATAATAACTAGATTTGTCAAATAATGCAATTTTTACCTGTGTTCAGTGGATCTTAAGAAAAGATGCAGTTGTCCTCTCCTCACCTGCACGCCTCCAAGTGGTTCAGTGAACAGTGTTTTCCTGCTAATGTCAGGGTGAAGGTTTACCCTGTTTGCTGGAGGAAATAATTCATCTTCAGCAGCCGCAGCCGTGTAAGCTCTCAGTGAAAGGCACCTCCAACTCCACTGTATTTAAAGTGCGGGAGGTCGATTTTCACTTGGACTATTCGATAAAGCTCAGGCCGTCTTCTCAGGTGCTTTCACGTCCTCTGCCAGATGTGTGCGCAGATACTGGGCATGATTTACAGCTTTTATTTTAATTTTGTTGCTCCTGTCAACCTGAGACTCTTTATGCCATCATCATCATCATCATCATCATCACACTACAGTTTTTTCTCAACTTTTATGAGATGACAAGTTCTGACGTCTCTGATAAAATCAACCACAGTCTCCTTTGTTTTGACATGTCAAACAGCCTTTTTAGCCGATTTATAGACCACGGTTTGAAGGACATGTCTGCGTATGAACCATCGGCTGTGCTTAGACCATGTGACGTGTGCAGGCATACAGAATAAGTACAATTAGACTCAGGAGTGTGCTGTTGGGGTATTTAAATAATCAGTGAAGTTGCTATGCGGCGTCTCATGTTTGAATGCATGACAGCATTTGCTCCATGTTGTTATTAAACAAGTTAAACATCACCTTGACGGAAACTGCACAGAACTGAAAGAGCCAGCGTACATTTACAAGGAGCAGCACGAATCCACGAAGCCCCCCTGAGGTGAAGCAGGCGTTGATGGACGCAATGATAATTGGCATGTGTGTGCTCAGTGTGCGAGCGGAACATGTTGTACTCTCACCTATGGGTGCATCTCACCGGCAAGAATAGCTCTGTTTACCTTAAACCTTGCTTTAGTCGGTCCGTGACAGAGGACGAAATTGTGTAGTAGATGTTCTGTAATATCAGTAATCCTGACTGAATTATTCTTGACTAATCATAATGTTGATGGATCTGAATGCGCCAGCACATTGTGACATCTCTACATGGACCCCTTGGGCTTTCTAACTAACATGAATCCAAACGTCTGTGCTCTTAGGGGGGGTGAGGATCACTCACATTGCAAAGAACAGTTTGCAGTACTTGTGTAACTGAAGACTGATTGAATATAAACGACCCTGTAGAGCAGAGCAGAGTTCTGAGTAGTTGTGCCTCGACTGTTGGGCGTCTTTCTGTATAAGTAGTGTAAATATGTATGTATTATATGTATGTATATGTATATATATGTATATATTATATATATATGTATGTATATTGTATACATAAAATATGTATGTATATGTATGTACGTATGTACCCCCACCCTCCACACCAACATGCCAGACTCCCCTTGGAAATGTTGACGTTGTAGAAATTTCCTGTCCTGCTCCGTCTCTGTTCTCTGTCTTGTCTGTGACCACTGCCACTCCACTCAGTTTCATATCGGCATTTAAAAAACACAGGTACAAAACGAATCTTGACGTGAAGTGGTTGGTATATGTACCCACTGTTCCCCCCCGAAATCGACGCAAGATCCAAGCAGCCCATTGCTTTTGTCTTCTTCACATTGTTCTCACACCGCAAGAAGCAGAAAGGAATGAAAACTGTTAACTGCCCACAGGCAGGAAATCAATCTAAAAAGTAATGGTACACTTGACAGTAATGTCAATTATTGGTGATTTGTCAGTGTAATTCCTTCAAGCTCAGTTCTCCAAAGCTTGGAACCAGCTTTAGTGCCCCCCACCACACACACACACACACACACACTCCCCATTTCCCTCTTCTGTCATTCACAAACCAATGGCTGCACACAACACTCCTCCTCAGGGAGCTGCTTCTAATGTCTCCCTGTAAGATGGAAACAGACAAAGTTTCACCTCCAGCTCAACTCCCCAGTGACGTCTCACACTACTGGGACTCGATTGCTTTTTCTGTATCTCCCGTCTCCATCACCAGCAGGGAGCTGAAGCACTTCCACTTACATTTCTTCGTCTTGGTCCTGACATGATAACTAGAGTCTCTCCTCAGTTAGTCAGGCCCGTTCTGACAGAAACGATTTGAATGTGCTTGTAGTTGTCTGCGTGCTGGTGTGTGAGGACGCTACTGGTGTTTAGTGAATGGACTAATTCACACATCTGAAAGTGTCCTTGTCCTTGGCAACATCAAGTCAAGCATTTTGTTTTTGGATAATTAGTACTTTCTTTTTAGTTCACGACCTTTTTCCTTTTGACAACTGAATGAGTCAGTCCTTTTTGTTGTTTATCTCTTTTATTTATTTCTGAATATGCTGCATATCTGACTGAACACTCATAATGACTTCACCCACCTAATTATGAGATTGTACACACACACACACAAGGATTTTCCTTTTTTAATCAAGCTGTGACAGAGTCGAGGGGAGAGATGAGGACACAGCGACGCAGGGACAGGAAGTGGAAGCAGAGGATCAGGAAGTTGGTGGGTAGAGAGGATATGTGAAACAGACATGTTTCTGCACAGTCAGCAGAGTAAAAAGAAAAGATGCTAAAGAAGAGAACCGCTGTGAAAGAAAGTACGGGAGCCACATGAAGGGGCAGGGGAGGCCGTGCGTCGTACAGGAGCGAGACTCTGCGAAACTTCGTTGAAGTTGAGGAGCTGCTGACGCTTCAGCGTTTGTGCTCCGGAGGAAAAGTTGAACACGAGACAGCGACATCCATCGCTGCCGTGTGTTACTCAGATATCGTGGCGCTGTGGGAGGTGAGGGGAGAGAGAGCTCCGTTCTTTGCTCCGCCGCTGTTTGACTGACACAAGTGGTGCTGGAGCGCTCACATGTTACCAAGCAGCTAAAGTAGTCATGTATAGGTGTTGAAAGAACGGCTGAGAAAGCGAAACAAAGTCTGCGTTGAGTGACATGGAAGGATTCTCGGACTAATGATCCGTCTGAACTCACAGAGGCTTCAGCTCAGAGCTTGTTGCAACAATCAAATGAACACCCCCTGAGAACGTAATTATACTCGCTCCTGTCGTCCCTCGTCTTCTCTCTCCATTTCTCTTCCTCTCCCTCGCTCCCCCGTCTCTATCAAAGCTTTAATTATTTATGATTTAATCACAGGCAGTGCTAATAGACGCTACAGTTGCTGTCACACATACACACACACACACACACACACACACACACACACACACACACACCTCTAACCTTAACTGAATCACAATTGAATGTTTGACACATTTAAAACCAACAGACCTCAGAGGAATATGAGGTCACAGATACAGAAATACACGCAGACAGGACAAAAGGAAAATGTGTCACCTGACAACAACAGCGTAGCAGTTGTTGTGACTTCATCTGGAGTAGTTTGGATTCCTTTTGGCAGGTACAAAACACTCTTCTTTCGACATATCTCTCTTTGAAGGAACGTCCAAACTGGCGTAAATGCTTTGGAATAAATCAGCGCCAATCAGAATGAAGATCTCATGCTTCGTACCCAGACAATTATATGTAACTCTCAAGAGATCCAAATTGCCCAACTCCATTATGTTGTGTTACTTTCCAATTATCTGTCCTAAAGTGTGTAAAATGTGTGTCTCAGGCTGTAAGCAAAATTAAGTTGGACGTTGTTGAGACTGAATCATTAAAAACCCAATTTATGCATTGGGAGACTGAAGTGAAAGTAGAAATTGAAATTTTCTTTCAGGCGCTCATTAAACTGTGTAGCCGGATGCATGACGTCCTTTTCAGCCCGCACGCACCAGCAGAAATGTAGGACACGCTGTCATTTTATTGCTGAGCTGAACAATTTAATTTTCCACAAAAATAACAGTCAACATATTGACGGAAAATGGAAACGATTGCTTGTTCTAAGTTGGTATTCATTGGGTGTAGACAGGGGAGAAGGGGGAAAAGGTGGGGTCATGTCACACCCCGAGGGATTAGGTGACTATTTAATTCAAGACGTGTAATTGAAAGTCAAAGAAAGATGGAGAGAAGAAGGTCAGCGTTATGTACAGAAGCAGCGGAGAAGGATGTCTCTGTCCTGTCCTGTTATTACATCCATTGCTGTTGTGTCATTAGGACAATCGAGCTAAATCATGTTGTCGTCGTGTGTGTGGGGGGGGGTGTCCCGGTGGGTCTCAGGTGCTAATGAACTCAAGACATCAGTCCAAAATGATTTCATGAAGGATTTCCATTCAGCCACAACGAAGAACACGTCCCTTGATTTGAGCTGTGGCGTCCAATTAGACTGTTGAGGCGTCCAGACAGACGTGACACTCCGGAGGAAGAATTAAGCCTCTGAAATTGTTTTATTACTCAGATTTAATTTCCCGTTGGCCGCAAGGATTTCCTTCTGCGTCACATGAACATGAGCGTGACCTTTTGATGTCAGACGCCAGTGAAACGCAGAATTCTGACATTCATCAGTTGTCTCAACCTATTTGTGCAAGCCGTTATCTCTCGCCTTACCCAGTCAGTATCTTTAGACATGCTGATGTGCCTCCACAGGCAGTCTTCCGCCGCGTTACCATGGAAATAACAGAGCCAAAGTGTTAGAAAAGAGCGATACGTGATGTAGCTCCTCGGTGTGTGTGTTAGAAGGTGATGGTGTCTCTCGACTTCATTAATACCTTTTGGTGTGAGCAGGTGAACCATGGTGTTTTTCAGGCTAATAAATATTAGCAGCACTGAACATCGCTTTGCCAGGAAATGAAATCTTTCATGCTTTTCAGAAAACACAGAGCTGTTGAATTTCCCTTGTCCCTTGTCTCTGCCAGTGCCGGTGGTCCTGCTCGTCTCTTTCCTCCGTCAGTCGTCCGAAACAGCTCTTTGTCCCTGCTGTTATCGCTCTCTGTCTCACTCTGCCTGTAGTGCATCTGTGCCCCCCCTCGCTGGGTCGTTCTAATGAGATGCAGCTGCTTCAGGAGGAAGTAGAAGGACAAATGATGAGGTTTCGCTCAGGTTCATTTAACTGCTTTTTGGGTGGCGCGCGCGCGCGCGCGTGTGTGTGTGTGTGTGTGTGTTGCTGCGCCGCATGCCCTCAGAAGCAGTTAAATGAAGCTGCATTGCTGAAGACGTCTTCATTCCTGGTGCCAATCGAGACAGATGTCCCACTGTCAGAAGCTTGAGTGAGTAAAAGATGAATAAGATCCACAGGGGTGCACAGAGTATCATTTTTTTAAGTTCACAGAGACTGAGAGGGAACATTTTCTGATCAGACTGACACAAATTGAATCAGCAACTTTCGTTGTTTGAATAAACCTTTCAAGAGGAGACATTGCTGGGTCGGGAGTGAGCCGGTGAGTTCATCTGTCCCTGGGTTGTGTTAACGTGTGGTGTGACATCTGTAGTAATTTGCTGCTTGTCTCCGGTCAAATTTGTTCAATTAGTTGTTGTTTTTTTCTGCAGCGTATTTCTGGAAACAACGGTGAAACAACCTGCTCTTGAGTCTCAGCTCCATCAGCGCTGGCAAACAAGCATCACGTGCTGTGATGTGCACATGTCGCTCACGCAGAGTTTGGCCCTGGTGTCGGCCTTGGAGATCTGGTTAGGAGCTCACACAGCAGCAGGAGCTTGGAGTGGAACCATTGCTTCATTACATCAGTTGACGTGCTTGCACGAGCATGTCCAGCACGTTTGAGGGGTTTCATAGCTCATCTGGTCAAGGAACATCAACAGGAGAAGCTGGAGATAAATGAGATGCAGAAAAGAGGGCGAATCTCTTTTATAAAATGTAGTTTGGCGGTTTTACTGAATAGTTTTGTCAGATTCTCAGGGTACATGCTGACACTGATTAAACTAAAATTAAAACTGCAATCCTCAGGATTAACACAATCTGTCCAAACAAAGGGGAACGTAGGTGTGAAGATGCATCAGCAGTAGACACAAACTCCACCCAGCAACAAGGTGCTTAAATTTCTGACGGGGAAAGGGAGGCGGCAACATCTTTACCCTCTTTTGGGCTTTTCCACTACACACTTACAGCACAGGTCGACTCAACTCTCGGCTCGTTTCCACTGGGGATCGTACTGGGTGCTTTTATTTCAATCGCCTACATCGGGGTTCAAAGCGAGCTGAGCTGGTTCTAAACAGGTGATGTCGCAGAGTGATGGTCTCCGATTGGTCCCTACAGACAGAGGGCCGTCCCAAGAGCTACCTTTGACACCTTGACTTGACAAGTCTACTGGAAATTTTACTAGCGATAGCGATTCAGTTCTTTATTCCATGTCGTGTTCTCATAGCCAATTGGTGATTTTTGGTCAGTTCAACATTTATTATAAGAGCCAGATGGAGAGACCACAGCATGGAGTGGAATTCGGTGTCCCGGTGATTGTGTGCTGCTCCGTCTCTTTTCTCTCTCTCTCTCTGTCTGTTACAAAAATCCACAGACTTCTCCATCTCCTGTCTATGTTCCACATTGTTTTAGTGTTTATGTCATGGTAAAAAACCCAGCCAACGCTGGGACGTCAGCACCCACATCCCATTCGTTCTATTTCCTACTGTTGATTCGAGCTCCGCCAAAGGTTGGCTCTTCAGCACACGGTCTGCTTTTAGCTGCAGACCGTGAATACAGACTGCGAAGACGATAATGTGAGAGGGAGCGTCAGGAAGGTCAGAGTGCAGCACTGAGCCCTGCACTTCTCTGTGGGGAGGGGAGGCTGCAGAAGTCTCAAGGTTTTTCTGTGTTTGTAGATGTGAAAGCTTTCCCGAGCGGTGGAAGGATGTGTCAATGCCGCGGGCTGGAACAAAGACACGAAAACCCAGAGCGTCCACTGTTGACATGACGAGAATTAGTAATCTCCACTCATACACAATCCGTGTGCGTGTGTGCCAGCTATTATTCTCTTTATCTCATCATTTCTAGTTCCATTTCACTTCATCCATGTGTTTTTCCGTGTCCATCAGTGTGAGTGGCAGTGAATGGTTGGATGAGAGTGGGAAAGTGGGATGGAGGAGGGGAGCAGACAATATCAGGGCATTTGTGCTAGTTGAAAGACATTCATGGACGGAATAGGAAACTGACTGCACAAATCTCCCCAATTACCAAAGTACTTACTTAAAGTAGTAACAGAACCATGAGACGGACTGGTAATCATCACTTTTAAAACATGGTCGCAATAAATGTGGTTTATTTGATCAGTAAATAAGATTAGAAATAGGTTTATTGCGTTTATAGACGGTTAGAAGCAAAAACAGTAAACCAGTAGGATACGTTGACGTTTGTGTATTATTTTATCTAAAAAAATACTGAATAAAAAAGGTATAGATGCAAGTGTGTGTGTGTGTGTGTGTGTGTGTGTGTGTATATATATACACACACATACATAGAGAGTTATAATATGTTTATAACTAACTGACACTGATTCCTGGAACTGAGTACATGATATGCAATTCCATTCAATGGGATAAAGTATGATGTAAGCCTCTATCCATATTGCTCAGTAAACCTGAACAGAGAGGGAAATCTCTATGAAAACCCCATAATTTGCAGGCTCCAGTGTGACTTATTCTGCTGTTTGACTGCCTGAAGCTGCATGTTTTGATTGCATCTTGTTCCATGTTTGCGATGTGACTGTCCTCACACTCACAACCTGCTGTTCTGGGCCTCGGCTGAGTCCCATCTGCCTCTCCAGCGCTTGTTGTACCTTCTACCGACCTATTGCAAGGAAGCTCAAACTACCGTTATGCCGTTAGCACTTACTGGGAGAGCGTCAGCCGAATGGTGTGATAATTGTAAGCAAAATGTCTCCCCTCAAAATATTAGATCACAGCGAAAAAGGGCACTTCTTGCAGCCGTCGCTCAGTTACCGTAGAAACCAACAGGGATGTTAAATTGCCGTCACCTTGGGAACAGAATGGGAAAGAAACGAAGATAAAAGAAAACACTGTGGCTGGAGGAATGATGATGTTATTTGGACTACTTGTACTAAAGCAAAATAAGGTGCATGTGAGTCTGTGTGGTTTTGTGAGTGTCAGTCAGACAAAGGAAAATCAAGGCGTACGGAGGAATTAATCCTGCTCTCGTTTCCTTTCAGTGGAGCCTTCTGATGAATCCAGTTATTATGTAAATGACTGTTCCTGCGTTCGCCCTGATTTTGCCTCCTGTGTTGCTGCCTCCTTCACACAGACATCGAAAAGCACGCAAGGGTTACGTGGGTGTAAAAGAGCTCCACTGTGAGCAGATTCAATTACACTGACCTCTGAGTCACGATAACCCGCTGATTTCACCACCGATCTAGTGGATAAATAATACGTGATAATACCAGCAGTTATTGGCGCACTGTGCATAAATTCAACCCACTCTTAAGAATCTGGTTGAAAGGCATGTGTTCTATTCTTGCATTAAAAAGACTGAACTCTTGAATTCCCCCAAATATCTTGGTGAAAGAAATTACAGCTCAGGAAGCTTTATGGAGCGCTCCCCTCCCCTCTCCTCTCCCTGCTCAGTACATGAGGCAGCTTTGTAATTCTTGAGTCACTTGTCTCAATGTGAGTCTGACTCATCCCGTCATTCATATCTTTCAATGTAACAGAAAAATAAACAGAGCACAATGTTTTCAAACAACTGGTAGAAAAAAACATTTTTATTTTTTTTTCACATTAGCCTCAAATGTCTCTCAGTTCACAATAGCTAACATTAAATGATGCAGCCGTTTGCGTCAGTGTGGACGTGTCATTCATGTATGGCTGAAACAATGAAAGCAATTTGAATAATAGAGCCATTAGACTGAAAGCTTACCATATGCTCAGCGCATCAGTTTATCACATTATGAGATCGGGATGTTGCTGCTCTGGAGAATCATCACTGGGATCATTGTTCTCCAACATTCTATAACCATAATTGCTCAATGACTTTTGCTTTTTTTCCCCTTTTTAAATCATATCACTGCCCGCAGATTGATTTTATAATGTATATGATCTGTCATTGTGCCGTTGTGATGGTCACCACAACTGACCTTAATCATCAAACAGTAAATGTGTAACAAGTGTAACGAAACCATGATGAGCGTCTAGCCTCAAAATTCATCTCCCATTAGTGAAGACCGTTGTGGCCCAGACTCTGCCAACGTGGGCCATTAGCACAGGAGATGCTGCTGTTACAGAAGGTGAAGTGGACAATCATGTGGACCAAAGAGGACACCTGCTGATGCACATGCCTCCAGATATCGTATCATCCAACACCCACAACCATTAGCATTCCCCTGGCTTTACACGGCTCCACTCCATGGAGCTGTGGCGCTGTGTTCTCAATTCACACTGGGTGCGTGGAGCGTGAATGTCCGACAAACACCGCAAGACTGTGAGGAAGTTTTAGAATCACGACAAACTGCATGTGTACTGTAGAAAGAACTACAAGCAGGAGAAAGTCCCGTTTCCTGTTTGATGTGCTTCATAAATACATGTACAGTATGTGTCAACGGGTTCCAGTGTGGGGTTTTACTTTGAAAAACAATCTGAACCAGAATAGATGCTTTATTTAGAAAATTACTCGAATTTGCTGTGTTGTATAGTGTGTAACTTCTGGCCTGAGTAGTCTGCTCTGTGGAAATTTACGCCGACATAGACCAGAGGTGTTAGATAGAATGGTTTACACAGAATGGAGACAAAGCTTGAAAAGCATTCATGAAACTTCATTCGGCTCCGCTCGGCAAAAAGTTTTTCTTTTCACTTTGAAAACGGCATGAATCTTTGATCGTGCTTGATGATGCAACATTACTGTGAAGAAACTAAGAAGATGAAGATGACTGAAGAGAATGTGCTGTAGTCTGTACGCTTTGCAGGTCACTGCAACAGATGGAGAAAAGTGGATGATGCGCCAGACAAAAACACCAGGAATGATTTATGCGCCGATATGAAACCATGCCATGATTTTTCTGATGAAAAAGGAACTTGAAACCCGGCACACACGTGTCTATGTGACGTCTGTAAAACACATGGAATAACGGCTTGATATTTATGTGTGTTGTCTTTCTGAAATGAATAGCGTTTTGTAGATTTCACTCATGAGAAATCCAGACCTCATCTTTCTCTCATCCCTCTATCCTGTCCTTTCCTTCATCACTCCCAGGTCAGGTTGAATTCCACACCAGCGCCAAAATAAATATTGTAATTTATATGGGAGAGTGTTGAGTCAAGGCCTGTCAGAGGAGAGTGGTCTGTAATATTTAGTACTGTTTGCAGAATGTACAAATACATTTTCCGTGAAGGCTGCCGGCTGGAAGCTACATTTTCCATTCATTTATTTCATGTATTAATTTCTCTTGTTATAATTTGACGCTGTAATCTATGACATAACATAGCAGAACTGAAAATGTCTGCTGTGAGCTTACCGGGGCTCGCTAAGGGAAATGGCAGCCACACAAAAGTTTATGGAGTTTGTAAAATAAATATGGACTTGTGTCATCAGTGATGTTACACAATGGGAGGGAGCACAGCAGAAATGTTAATTATGTGTTTGACATTTACAAATGTAGGGTAGAGGGAGCGGCAGGTTTACACACACACACACACACACACACACACACACACACACACACACACACACACACACACACACACACACACACACACACACACACACACAGAGAGAGCGAGAAACATGAACGGATGCTGCCGTGTGACCTCAGAGGTGAAACTACAACAAGGAAGTGACGC